>RJVU01028973.1:2835780-2870028 GCA_003731715.1 Anabarilius grahami
AATAATCTGGGTTACAGTGAGACACTTACAATGTAAGAGACTGGGGCTAATCTGTGAACGTTAAACAATTTCAATAGTATAGCCACAAGATGTAAACAATTTGCTTGTTAACTTGATTTAAGTGTGGAAACATTTTTGAACTTTCTAACCTTTTCTGTGATTTTGAACAAAAAGCTGAGAAAATCGCATTACAACGTGCATAAGCAATGCTTTTATCACTTGTTTCTGCTCCTTATTATAGAAGCTGTTTCTGCCATTAAAATAAAAAATAAAAAAATTTAATTGCGACTTATCTCACAATTCGGACTCTTTTTCTTGCAATTGCGAGTTTATATTTCACAATTCTGACTTTTTTCTCCGAATTGCAAGATATAAACACAATTGTGAGATATAAAGTCAAAATTGCGAGATATAAAGTAACAATTGTGAGATATAAAGTCAAAATTGCACAATATAAAGCAATATAAATATATAATATAATATGAACTAAATAAAATTGCCTGGAAAATCCAGCCTCACCACTGTACCAGCGGATGAGTCTGGTCGGCCATTGAATCAATTCGATTTCTAAGGCGGAGCAAATCCGAGCAAACAGGAAGCGGAGTAAACCAATCAGAGAAGGGCGGATATGACGTTAGCAAAGCGACAAGAGAGTCAACAGCGAAAAGTAAATAAACGGCCCCGGGCAAGCACAATAGTTTTTTGGCAAGCACGGAGAGTAGTTTAACATGGCTAGCGCTAGAGAAAGCGACGTTAATGACTTGTGTCGTTGTTGCAGTAAGAATTTGAGAATACGTGGTGTTATTGCCAATTGTGTGTGTGTGCGTGTGACATCGTATCAGGCCATCAAGCTGTTCAATAAACTGTTTAAAACATACAGTCACCCGATCAGTGCTGAGATTCTAGATGGCATAAACAAAGATGTAATGAATCTTGACAAACTGAGGACGGAATCGAAATCGAAATGTCTCGTGTCTCTCTCTCATCTGCTCGTGCTGGGATCAGCAGTGGTGCGGGCGACACAACGAGCCTCTTTACAGATGTCAAACAAACCAAAGAAGCTCTTTAATGCTTTTGTGCTTGAATGAGATTCGCCAAGTATTTTGAACACAATGAAGCGAGAATGGACGAGCACAAGCTTCATTAGAGACACGAGCCGTCTCTGTTTCTCTCAAAACCTCATCCAATATTTAAATGTACACTTCTAATGCATTCTTGGGATCGAATCTTGTCGATTCGCTGGAGTGTTTTTATTTAAAAAGGCTAAAAAGAGGCAGTCAGCTCACGGCTGCTTTATAAGGCTCGGCTCGGCTCGTTTATGTGTGCGTGTGACATTGTATCAGGCCATCAAGCAGTTCAATAAACTGTTTAAAACACACAGTCGCCCGATCAATGCTGAGATTCTACATGTTTTCACTTAAAAAGGCTAAAAAGAAGCTGCTTTAAGAGACATGGTCTGCTCTGCTCGATATTGAAGGGACTTTCGCCGCACTACAGTGACGCTGTTTGCGTCACTGAAATAAACGAATCTGATTGCACTGTACGTTTTGGAGTTGACTCGAATCGAGACGGAGGGCGGACTGACCAGACTGATATATCTTGTAGAAGATATATATCAGTCTGGCCTTGCCAGGCAATAAATATAAAGCAATATAAAGTCAGACTTTTTTCTCCGAATTGCAAGATATAAACACACAATTGTGAGATATAAAGTCAGAATTGTGAGTTATAAAGTCAGAATTGCGCGATATAAATGCAGTTTTGAGGGACTGACATTTTTTCTCAGAATTGCGAGTTTATATCTCACAATTCAGACTTTATAACTTGCAACTGCATGTTATAAAGCATGCAATTCTGATTTTATACTCTTTCAGAAGATGCATAATAGTGAAAACATGGAAAGCCAGAAATTCCAACAATGGCGGGGAAAGAGTGAAATGTAAGTTGTGTTTTTAAAATGATAAGATTCACATTTCAGCTTTTGAATCCTTTGAAAATTGTCCCAGTTTATTTCTTATGTAAGTACCTCATTGATTTAAATTTTTTTTTAAAAGGATGAAAAGAAAAAGAGGCACAAGTCAAAATGATTGTGTTTTGAAATTAACATTTCGCCAAAAATGCTGTTTAACGAGTTTAACTTATATTGAACTCAGAAACAATGCAGTATGTCATGGCAGGTTTGATGTATTTACATTTCTATGGTTATATCATTAAAATGACATTCTGTAACACACAGTCCATGGTCGTAGATTAAAATAGCCAACCGTACAACAGAAGAAAAATGTTGGCGTTGATTGAAACACTTAAAAAAAAAACTTTCCATGATGTTAAAGCTCCAACATATGAAATCAGATATGATGGAGTAAAAAAACATGGCCTATTATTTTCAATGCACCACTTGCTGAAAGCCAAGAATAAAGTCTGAAATCAACAGGCTGTTTACACTTATCCCCCCATCTGCAGATCGCTCATTTAATGCTTGCACTGAGAGATGTTCTCAAGTGATAAGAATAGTCTTTTTGTTACACAGCATGAACCCTGGACAACCACAAGACAACATATGTTTAAATGAGTGGATGCAGTTGACACAGCTGGTAGGAACTGAACCCTCTGCCATGAAGTATATGTCTTGTGCATCATAAAGCAGTTATATAATACTTTGATGAATCACTGCATGTCTGCATGACTCTAAATTACCTTCAACATTGTATTTAAAGGAAAGATGCCCAAAGTGGAATAGCTTAACTTTCTGGACGTTACACTCTTAAAAATAATGGTTCCAAAAAGGATATTTTTACAGCATTTAGGGTTCCCCGAAGAACCTAAACAGTTCTTAAAAGAACCCTTTTTTTCTTATATGTGATGAACATTTTAATTATCTAAAGAACCCTTTTCTACTATAAAGAACCTTTTGTGGAATGGAATGGTTCTGTGCTTGCATATTACTATTAGCATGCATAATACTAGAATATTGGCTGTTTATTATTACTTATAAAGCACATATTATTGCCTATTTCTGCATGACCTTATTCTACATCCCTTAATATAATATCTAAACTTAAATGCTACTAAAACTACCTTACTTTAACTATTAATAAGCAATAAATTCAGAGTTTGTTGAGGCAAAAGTTGTAGCGAATGTGTTCCCCATACTGAAGTGTTACCAAGAAACTTAATTTTTATTGCCATGAATTGATTATTTTGAGTCTTAATGATGCCCTTTAGTGGAGCATTTGTTCTAATGTGACTGTTGGTGCATTCACATGTTTTACAGGTATAAATCTGGTTCAAATAGATATGTTTTGAGTATTTAGAGTTTATGGATTTTCTTTTAAACCCACCCACAGAGCAGAGTCTTTGGAGAGGTATAGGAAAAAAAGCATTTGGGATAGAGGCCAAAGTTTGGGATACCTGCTAAATCTCTGGTTCCCATCGTTCCCCTTCCTGGAAGCACATGCAGGAAATGAGCTCACTAAGAAAAACGGTCTGTGACTACAGCATAGGAATAAATGATTGACAGTTAGCTGTTATAAACACACCGCTACACGACATCCACATGTTTCAGTTAAACTTGCAGAAATAATGATTCCCCAACAGTGCAGTTACGTGGCCATGATTTGAAAACAAAAGTGTGGAATGAGAAATAGCTGAATGTTTTCAGACAGACAGACAGACAGACAGACAGACAGACAGACAGACAGACAGACAGACAGACAGACAGACAGATAGATAGATAGATAGATAGATAGATAGATAGATAGATAGATAGATAGATAGATAGATATTATATGAAATAATGTTACTGTGCTACAAATGTCTTCTCAAACTGTTTTCCTAACCTAAGGTTTGTTAAACTCTTACTAAGGATTAAAAATGCACTGATTTACAATGAATAGGTTCTCATGTATTTCAGGAATGGTTAAAAGCTTAGTCCCATGTCAGCATTCTTCTTGTCCCCACAGGAGGAGTTATTGACCTCTGTCCTTGACCTATACAGTGTTCAGGTCCATGTCCTTTTTCCTTTGTAAATCAGTCATGGATTATGGTCAGAATGGCTATCCTGAGAAGCCTAAGAAAACAGAGGCTGGGTTTCTCTGGGACTGATTTGTGAGTGACCTCCACCTTACGCTCCCAGAGTAAAGGAGCTCCAGTTAGTCTAAATTAGGTCAAGTGTGCGTCCACTGACGATGTCTTCGTTTTTTCCAATTCCTTTTGCTCATAGTAGGAAGTTTCTAAAACATGTTTGTGGACTTGGAGAGCAGTGAATTTTGGAAAAGCAACAGGAAAGGGGAGAATTAATTGGTGTAAATTAGGCTTAGTCAATTTATCTCCTTCACACATATCTCAGTTCATCTCTTGAGTTCTTCCGTTTGAACTGGACGGTCATTGATAACAGCCTGTATCTGTTCACTGCTGCTCTGTCTTGTGTTTTCTGTGCAGAGGGCTTCAAGGCAATTATAGTAACTGAAAGACGCCTTATTAAACAGGATTGGGGATTTTCTGGAAGATGATTACATCATCAGATTTGACTCATCTATATGACCACAGGGCATTGAAATGCCTTTGAATAAGACAATGATGCAAGTGTGGGCATGTTTTTCATAAAGATAAGTGAGTGAAGCCACTTTGAAACTTTTCAAGCTACAAGCTAATCCTAATTTTAATAACAGTCAAGCTCTTTATATGGTTCACCACACTATACAAGGGCAAAAAGTATCGAACTACATTGAAGCTACTTATATGATTTTATAACTATTAAATTATATAATTAATAATTTAATCAGAAACCTGGTACAAATCAATGTGGGTTATTTTACTTATTTATTTATTTATTTTTAATAAATGAATGAATGAACAATCCCAATTAAACTGAACTGATAATTGAACTGATAAACTGTGTCATAGTCATAGTGATGGACTAAATATTTCCCTTAAAAAATTTACAAAAATGCCAAGCAAAGATTTGAATTGGTTTATCTTATTTTTAATGTTCAATTACAAGAAATGTCTGAATGAACTGATTCACTAAAATGAATCTGCCTTTCCAACACTATGAGTAAAGCTTTACTGTTTTGAAAGAATTTGAACAACTGCAATATGAAGTTTTGTTAGTTTGTCCCAAACATGTTCTATATTTCCAAATGGCAAAAATAGTAAAAGTAAACGTTTAGTTTACACAAAAAAAAATCACATTATTATTTTTGTGAAAAGAAATTAATTTTTTTCATAGTGATTCTTGAGTGACCGATAGAAACTGATTTCATTCAAAGTTGAAAACCCTATAAATAGCCTTTTAAAAATTGCATGTAAATTGCAAGTTATGCTATATTATCACCAAATATTGGACTCAATGTATGTGTGTGTGTGTGTGTGTTCTTGTTTATATTACATCGTGGGGACCAAATGGCCCCACGATGTAATAAAAACCTGAGATCACCTACATCGTGGGGCCCAGCCAGCNTCTTTGTCTTTCCAAGCACATGTACATTTGTGAACATGAACATGATGAACACGCTCCTGAACACTACATGTTTCTCTTATTTCCGATCTCTGCCATTCATTTTCAGTGGTCATTTTTGACCAATATCAGGTCAGATCAATGAGGCCTATAATCAGTCAGTTTCAAAAATAAATACAAAACCTGCCCTAATAAAAGAAAACAAGTTGACAAAAAGAATCCAGTATTTGGTGATAAAATAGCATAACGAGAGATTTATAAGCTTTTTTTATTTTTTTTTGTAGGCAGGTCATTTTTGACGAGGAACACCACAAGTGTAACCAGGTGGGAAAAAACTCCCCAAAAAAGTACAAAAATTATCCAAAAAATGTTGGGAAGTATTGTGTAAACAAAGTCAGTAAGTTTAGTCCAATGCAATAACATTAAAGGGATAGTTTACCCAATTGACTATAGTAGGGGAAAAAATACTATGGTAGTCAATGGGGGGCGAGATCTGCTTGGTTACAAACATTCTTCCAAATATCTTCCTTTGTGTTCAGCAGAACAAAGAAATTTATACAGGTTTGGAACAACTTGAGGGTGAGTAAATGATGACAGAATTTTCATTTTTGAGTAAACTATCCCTTAAAACATTTTCAGGAAAAAGAAAATCCTCTCCTGGTCAAAATCACCCGAACACAACAAAAAAGTTGTGGGTGAGTTTTGGTCTGCTTCTGGTATAGATCTGGTTTTGGGCCAATCTTTGGCCGTAATTCCATGTGGTATGTGGGCCAAACTCCCAGCCTAAATTCTGCGGCATACCAATTTGCTATTTGTGTTAGCTTTCAAAAACAAAATACAGACTGTGTCAGGCATTGTGCTAAACACCCTTTTTGGCATATTCATTACCTCCCTTGAAGGAGTAAACACACTCCCTGACACGCTCACAAACACACCCTCACGAGCCTTTGCATGTTAGGGTGTGATGTACTGAGACATATGCACAAATAAACCCTTTGTTAACACAGTGTTGTAGAAACAGGCTCCAGTGCAGACGTTGCCTGTGTGTGATCAATATGTTCATTCACAAAGCATCAAAGACTTGCACAGCCACATGAAACAAGTCTTCCTCTTTGGCTGTAGCAAATGATGAATGAACAGTGTCGGATCCAACAACTCACAAAAATATTGCTGGCTTGCTTTTATGTCTGAAAATAACTTAATAATGTCATCTTGTTTACTAATGCAACCCATTGCCTTAGACATTACTCAAGCTTTTATAGCTTTTATTTACTCAAAGGGCATTTTTACAGTTATTCTAAGCACCTTTTTGGTCATGCTGAAAGCAGTTTCGAATCAGTTTCTGTTTGCATTATAAGTGCCCTTTTTGTCACTTTTCTCATTTCTGCTTGTGATTTACACTGCACTGTCCTAAAGAAGACAGCATTTTCCCAGGATTTTGTATCCATATCCCAAACCGCTACAGCCTCAATCCCACAAACCCACGCACACTTGACCTTGTTCGTGTGGGCTGGCAGCTACACCTGGATCCAATTAAATGTCTCTCACATTCCTCTTGTTATTCCTAACCAAGTCCAGAACTTCATACTATTGTGTTTTGCTCGCTTTATTAGGGCAACGCTGTTCATGTGTCTGGATTGAGTTCAAGTAATCCAGACTAATTCTACATCGTACTACTCTATTTACAATCTCTAATCTGCATATTTAAATTCATAACACGACAACATTTAGAGCAGAAAGCAATGTTCTCCATTTTAATGACTGACTAATTGTTCTAAACAGTCCTCACACTTAGAGTCTAAAACGTCTGTCTTGAGCCTGTCTTTTGTGCTTGCCGGTGTATTTCTCTCAATCACTCCTGTATTAAACACTTGTAAGGGATTCCCAAGGCAGTCTGATTGCCGTTGGCCCATTGTGTTTTTTGCATGAGAATACACTAGTGTGTGTCTCCCATTATTCTTGCCTGAACGTGACACCCTCTCCCCCATCTGTCGACCCCCACAGCGGGCCACCATGCAGCCGGAGGACAAAAGGCTGCAGGAAACATTGAGACGTGACAATGGCTCTCAATCAAGGTCAAGCAAGAGAAGTTCTAGAGTTCAAGCATGATGAATATTACCAGTCATTAGGCTTGTTAACTTGGTCCGATACAAGTCATTCTTACACCCGTCTAATTTCTTGTGCTTGTGTCAAAACGGTCTGTTTACATGACGGGAAGAATGGTTTTAAATGTTATGTACATTCAAATATATGTTAGCCTAATCGTTTGTGTACGAGTACAATGTCTGTGTAAAGCTCTAGTGCTCCATCTAGCGGCAGCTTCCTATAAGGCCACAAGGTAAACAAGCAGTCTTAACCAGTCCGAACTGGTTTCAACCGTGTCCTTTCACTGTCTGCCATCTAGTGGATTTTTATGACATTGTTGTTCAGCATTTATCCAATTTGCCTCATGCAGTGCATGATAAAACGTTTCAAGTTGTCCAAAATGATTAAAACCTGTAAACTAAAATATACTTTTAATCAACAAATACGATTTGTGTCATTCTGAGCAGACTTTTTGCTGCATCTCTCCACTTTGCTAGGGAATTTTCTGTTTCCTGCCTGTTGTTTTTTAATGTGTCCCAACATTTAAATTCTGGGTTTCCCATGAGTTATCTATATGTTTGCAAACGAAAAAATAACAATATTTTAATTAAAAGATATTATAGCATGGATGTAATCCCCAAGGATTTGTTGGTGAGGGCCGGGGGATTGTTGAATCTGATTTGTATTAAAAAGCAAATACTTTGAGAGAAAATATATTGTATATATATATGATATCACTTGATATACATCTTATCTTTTAACCTGATACATTAGGTTTACCATCTGCTTTGTAAAAAAAAAAAAAAAGTATTCCGGAAAAAAAAAACTGCAAAAAATAATAAAAATGCCTGAGGTATTAAAAAACATAAGAGCAAAAATACATTAGTAAGACAAATATGAAATCATTAAGGTAAAAAGTGCACCTTAAAATGTAATTATCTTATAAATTAATGAATAAAATAAAAAGCACATTTCTCATACTATTTGAGATATGCTCGTATCTCTTCTGACAAACAAACAAATAGGTAGTCTATCCAAATGACTGTTTTATACAAAAGATTATTCACTTCTTCTCTGGCAGCCTAGATAAATCAGCTTAGGAGATCAGTTGTGGTGTCCATTCCATTTCAGGGTCAGTGTGCCATGCAGCCCTAGTGGTCACCTTGGGGTATTGCACTAATGCACATTGCTGAAAGCATTCATTTTACATCAGGGCTTATTTCCGTCTAATAGGTGTTTTAAAGCTTATTTTAAAATAAAGATATTTTTGAAGAATTTTTTTTAGTAATTTACAACAATAATCTAACAGCCTGCTTGTTCTCAACTGCGACCAATAGGCCTTTGTGAGTCCTCTGGTGAAGCGATCAGCAGCACGTTACATGGGACAGATGGCGTGGCGTGCGTGCAGCCTTCAAGCCACCATGACTGTCTGGGTTTATGGTCAGCCATTTTGTAGAATTATTGTATGGAAGAAACTCAAAGTATTACGAGTTTATCCGTGCTAAAAACTTTCTTATTTGTATGTGAGGAAAATAAATGACTTATTCTAATGTGTTTGTGTTCACTTTAGGCTATTTAAAATACACAATTTTAACCCGGTCTCCAAATTGATTTCAAATTACTGGAGTATTTATTTTAAAGGACACAGACATCGCTTCCAGGCGCCAATGAGAACAAAGAATGGGCGGATTAACAGTTTGAAAGCTTCATACTGACGTTCTGACCGTCCCGTCTAAAATCTACTGCGCGCGTATTTCCAACCAATCACGTAAGTCTACAAAGACCGATTATGTTGATAAGCGTGATCCGTTTGAGCGACAGGCGGCTCCGCCACTCACAGGTTCAAAAATAACAACGATCCAATCAGAGCGCAGTGAGGGCGGGATCTCAGAAAGGGGGTTGGGTGCGAGGTATCATGGAGGATCAGTTAGAGAACGGCAGCCATTGAAGATAGCCGAGCCGTTGGTCCGCGCTCCGGAGTTTCTGACAATTTTTTTTCTTTAAGCGGTCTAACCCAGTGCAGCAACAACACCAACAAAATGGAGATGAAGAAGAGGATCAGTTTAGAGCTGAGGAACAGAACTCCAGCGGAGGTGAGCGCTTTCATTATTTATTTTTCCACGGAAACAAGAAATGATGTTAGTTCGCAACCTGTCTATCCTGCACTTAGACTCCGCTGAATGGCAGCGACCACATGGGCGCTCACAAGGATGCGAATTACATTTTTAGTCGAGGATGAACGCATATTTAGACCTATACAAGATGATTTAAAACAAGTAATCAATAAAATCGTTATTTGAGCGCGTAAAACTCTTGTGAACACGGTCTCCTTCGCCATTACATTAGACTTATCGATGTGGGCGTCCCAACTAGTACCTCACAATAATACGCTTAATTTTTTTTAACATCTTTTTTTTAATTTATTCGAGAAAAAAATGTTTATTACTCAACAAGTGACGTCCAATTCGGTTACGATGTTATTATAGCCCTCGATACGATAGTGTTATCGCGTCAAGCGGGAAACAGTAGTACTTAAAAACAAAACGTCATTGTTGTTATAGCCATTCATATGCAAAATATCGAGCAAAAACATCTCACGGCTTATCTGCTCACATAATAAAAAAAGTTTATTGTAGGCTAGCTTCACGGACGCGTACCTCACTATGGCTAGTCAAACGAGCAGTTTCGTCTTCCAAAGGCGGACATCTTACTCTCCATCTCTTCGACATTAGACATTCAGGGGCACTTGCCTTCGGTCTTCCTCCTAAGCCATTATGTTCAGAGTTTGAGAGCACAAGCACATATCGAGCGAACTGCATAATTAAGCGTTCATGGCTTCTGCAGCGCCTCGCGGTGTGTGTGGTGAGGATGGTGTGTGTGAAATGCTGCTCGAGTCTCCGTGTTGACGGGCGGGGAGTGGAAGTCATTTTGTTGCATCAATAGTTGAGACGCAAATGCCGGTGTTTAGTGGCGTTGAATCCGTTTTTATTAATCGAAGTCGAGCGATTTTTGATTCACAATACCTACGTGGTGTTTAGAACGTAATAATTGGCGCGTAGAGCCAGAAACGGTCGCTCGACGGTTACGAACAGTTTAAAAAAAAACACGTTGCCATTTTCTTCCATGGTTACGTTAATGGCGTAATTATGTAACCTGCGGTAACATTATTTATTATCGAAGTTAAACCGTATTTACTCGGTTTTATGAAGCCGTTTGGGATATCCGTCACCGTTTTATTAATTGAAGGAATGTGGCAGATGGCGAAGGGGCGAGCCCCCCTTCCTCCCCTCCGATTTTAGTAGATTATTGTAGGCTTGCCTGAACCGAAGTAGAGGAGCACGCTTCTTTTGAATGAGATGGGATCTTTTACACGAGCTTGAGTTAATGCTCTGACGGAACAGACGTGTATAAATGATACGTGGCTTTTAACTCGGGTGTATCTTGCGTCACTAGCAAAATATTACCGCCGCGCGCATAATCGCGAGCGCTCTGAAAATCTCCTTGGCAGTAAATTCAACCCAAATCCTGAGTGATGGAGGGGGTAAACATTATCAAGGCTACATTACGCATACATCACGTGCTGAAGAATCCGTAAGGGCAACAAGTTATTGAATATTTAAATGTATAAGGGCTGCAGTGCACGTTTGAATGTGTTGTTATAAGAACACGAGCACGTTCCTCCAAAAAAAAAAAAAAAGCCCATAATCACAGTTTTATTTATTTTAAATGTTCATAAAGTTTCTAAACCTATATACAACTATTCAGTTGGTACCCATTTTGAGTTTCACTCTTGATAAACATCCATTAATGCTCACAATACCCTTAAAAAAATATTTTTTCCCCACCCATGCTAAAATACTTTAGTCATGAAATGAATAGACATTTATTTTCCCCAAAAAGTGTAAATACAGTGGAGCTGTTGGGGTGTTGTTTGTTTCTGCAATCCAAACTAGCAACACTGGCTCAACCAATGGCGTGAGTTTGGGGCCGGGACTTTTTGTTTGACCAATAGCAATGGGGGAGTGTTTGAGAAACCTGTTAGAAAACACTTATTGTTTTTGCAGTTCCATTTGGTGACACTAGTGGTGCAGTAAACTACATACTTCAGTTAAGTCTTAATGTTTAGAGAGTTAAAGGATTAGTTCACTTTCAAATTAAAATTTCCTGATAATTTACTCACCCCATGTCATCCAAGATGTTCATGTCTTTCTTTCTTCAGTCGAAAAGAAATTAAGGTTTTTGATGAAAACATTCCAGGATTTTTCTCCTTATAGTGGACTACAATGGAGCCCAAACCGGTTGAAGGTCAAAATTACAGTTTCAGTGCAGCTGCAAAGAGCTCTACACGATACCAGACGAGGAATAAGGGTCTTATCTAGAGAAACCATCGCTCATTTTCTAAAAATAAATGCTCATCTTGAACTAGCTCTCTTCTTCTTCTCTATTAGAATTCCGGCAGTGTAGACACTGCTAAGTGTATTACTGCCCTCCACAGGTCAAAGATTGAATTAATTGTTATATACTTGCACTAGCATATTGTATATGACAATTTAGTTCAAACTTTGACCTGCGGAGGGCAGTAATACACTTAGCAGTGTCTACACTGCCGGAATTCTAATAGAGAAGAGAGCTAGTTCAAGATGAGCATTTATGGTTAAAATGTATACAATGTTATTTATTTTTTTTAGAAAATGAGCGATGGTTTCCCTAGATTAGACTCTTATTCCTCGTCTGGGATCGCGTAGAACGCTTTGAAGCTGCAATGAAACTAATTTTGACCTTCAACCGTTTGGGCTCTATTGAAGTCCACTATATGGAGAAAAATCCTGGAATGTTTTCATCAAAAACCTTAATTTCTTTTCGACTGAAGAAAGAAAGACATGAACATCTTGGATGACATGGGGGTGAATAAATTATCAGGAAATTTTTATTTGAAAGTGAACTAATCCTTTAAACAAACCTTAAAGTCTTATAATACACTATTACATATTTTAGCATTAAATAATGCTTAGTTGTAATATTAGCAGTTATTAAATGTTGCAGTAGTATGAAAGAAACAATGTCTTTGCTCACCAAGGGCCTATTCATGTTCATCTCTCCTGCAGGTAGCAGAGCTGGTGGTGGATAACTGCCGCTCGAGTGACGGTGAGATTGAAGGCCTGACAGATGAGTTTAAGGAGCTAGAGTTCCTCAGCATGGTCAACGTGGGTCTCACCTCCCTGGCCAAACTACCCTCGCTGCCAAAACTGAGAAAGGTCAGGCAAGAGATCAAGCATGAATTTCAGAAAACACCAGGCAAAGTTCTCTTAACAAGAAGATCTGTTGTGTTTCAAGTTCTAACCATGCAGAAAACCGATACTGTAACACAGTTTACATATTAATGTAGACACGTTGTATTATTAAAGTGTGCAAAAAAAATGGATGGAGAATGCCTAATGGAAACTTTAGTTGTGTGATGTGGCAAAATATTAATGTTAAACATATTGCATGATTAGAATAGTAAATCGGTCTTATAAGCACATAATTGGGTCTATACATTAAATATATGTTGATTATTATTACTCAATACTTGTGTAATTACACTGTAACAAACAGTGGCTTCTCATTACATTGTGCTTTAATTGTATTTTATAAAAAAAAAAAATGCCAAGATGTTATTTCTTAACTTTCCAGTGTATATTAAGTTAATTTTAAGGGCAATTCTCTTTTTTACAGTTGGAGCTGAGTGATAATAACATCACAGGGGCACTGGAGACACTCGCAGAGAAATGCGCCAACCTGACTTACTTAAATTTGAGTGGCAACAAGATTAAAGAACTCAGCACACTGGAGGCCCTGGTAAAAAACACTGACGCGTTAACACCATATTTCTGAATAAATATATTTTGGAGATGATGTCTTTAGCCCTTCAGTATTTGATGTATGATTTGCTCTTCAACCCTCAGCAAAACCTAAAGAACCTGAAGAGTTTGGACCTGTTCAACTGTGAGATCACCACGTTGGAGGACTACAGGGAAAGCATCTTTGAGCTTCTGCCTCAGGTCACATACCTGGACGGCTTTGATGCAGAAGACAATGAAGCTCCAGACTCGGAGGCTGATGATGATGGTAAGAACCATGAGTTTGATCACACAGATAATTATGCTCAACCATACATAATAGTATGCTAAATCAAGTCGTTATTTCTTAACTATTACGCAGATGATGATGAGGATGGCGAGGAAGGAGCAGGGCAGCTCGGGGAGTATGAGGAGGAGGATGAGGAAGGCTCAGAGGGTGGAGAAGTTGGGCTGTCCTATCTAATGAAAGAGGACATCCAGGTGATGTAGCTTTCACGTGTTTTTAACATTCACAATGAGTTTTCGAAAACTTTACCTCTTAATAACAACGGATTCCTTCTGTAACAGGACGAGGAAGATGATGACGACTACGTAGAAGAGGAAGAGGAGGAAGGAGAGGGTAAGCATTAATCATGCTACCAAACATCTTGAAATTGTCGCTTTTGTGTCGAACTGTTCTTTAATGACTGAAATTTGTTCTCTGTGCAGAAGAGGAGGCCGGAGTTCGAGGAGAGAAACGAAAGAGGGACGCAGAGGATGAGGGTGAAGATGACGATGAAGACGACGACTAACCCTTTGTTTGACTTCTTAGAAACAATATCCAAGCTGTAGATCAACCCTGAAAAAGACCGTGATCTTGCAGATTGTTTTTCTCTTTGTAAACCATAGATAAATCACTGTAGAGGCTAAGTGTTTTCTTTTATAAATACATTATATATTACACTATATAAAAGGGGTTTATTGACAATTCATTTATAGCCATTCCAAGTTAATTCCCAACATGTAAATTGGGGTGGGCGCGGGTTTGAGATTTCCCGATTGTAAATAAGCTGTTGGACGGCCCGTTCGAGACAGCGCTAGGCTTTCACCACTGAGAGGAGATGGCAAATCCACAAACTCCAGCTCCCCAAGACCTCTGTGAGGAGGCAGAGTGTTTCCTGCTCCTCATCTACCTCTCCAGGTCTCATTCTCAGCCCACCACAGAGCAGCAAGCCAATCATCTCCAACCATGAACCCTTTTGTTCTTGGATCAACCAATCGCTGCCAAGGATCTTGTGTCACACTCTTTATATGGGATGGTCTCCACTTGATTAAGCTTTTCTGGTAGATCAGGCTCATGTAGGCAGACCAGATGGTATGTGATCTCGTGAGTTTTAAAGTGTGATGTATGTAAATGTGATGTAAATTGAGCAAAGATCGGGAGTCGAGCTGTAGGTTGGCAAATTGAATTTTAATCTCCAAGTAGTTTTTTAATAAAGAGTTCAATTATGTGAGCAGTTTGCCCTTTCTCACGTTTTATGCAGAAGTCACCTATTTTTGACATCTTAGACGATAAAATCAAGATTTGTTTGTTCTTAAGAGAAATACCATTGCTGGAAATTTCTCATGTTCAGGTTTAACAGCTTTGTTGAATTTAAACAGTACCCTAGAGTACCTTTCTACCTTTGTCTTGCTGTGGAAACAGGTTAGTTTCTACCTTTTGTTGAGGTATTTTACAGAGTAATACCTTTAATCTGATGTTCGTATGGCAATATGTATATAGTATCTGTTTCAACAGGTTTTATTTTCCTTTTCTTTTTTTAATTAATCTGTTTGGTCAGTTGTTTTAATACAAATCACGTCAAAGGACTTACATACACACAGGTCACCTGTTTAAATTTCAAGTACTTGGTTGTTGTGTGAGTGTTGTATTTGGGGTTTTATGGGCTATAAACCTCTCTAAAAAGGATTTTAGTTGTTGGATTTTGATGTTTTGTTTTAATGGGTTTAGAGTGTTTTGTGTCTTTTTTTTTTTTTTTTTTAAGTTTGCAAGCTCCTTTGTCCAATTATGAGCTCCTCTTGAGTTAGTTGTAATGAATGAGTGACTTGTCCTTTTGATTATTAAAATGGCATAACTCCATGGGATGTTATGTTCAAAGATGGACTTTTGTCTGCTAAAGATTTCTGTAATTTGATTACAAAATTTTGGATTTTCTCAAAATGAGAGCCGTACATGGGTGCGAAAGCACTGTTTTTAATGTCTCCAAAGTTGATGATAGGAAAAATGTGTCCTGATAAAAATGGCAGTGATGTTTCAATCATTTTTAGATGAATTTGAAAGATTTATAAAAACCCTTTCAATGAATGCAGCCTGATGTAAGTTTGATGTGGAAAATAAAGGAAAAACCTTTCACCGTAATGTCCTTGTGGTTTAGAAAATGTTTTAATTTTGTGTTCTTCAAAGAGGAAAAACCAATGTAGACTAAGTCAATTAAATAGAAGGACTTTTAATATAATTACACAAATCCTAGCTCAAGTGTAACTTGACAACTTTATTTAGCTTGAGGCACGAGCTCCACAAACCTAGAAACAGACTGCTAACTTCAATTTTATACTACACTGCCATCTGCAAAGCCTTGTACTTGGACCATTTATCATTTATGAGTTACACAAACTTTAAGCAGCAGAGCATAGAAGAAAAGGGGTGTGTCGTGATCAACAGACAGAGTTACCAGGAGCTTCATCAATTAATCAGGAGCGAAGCATTCACCATCCAGCCAATAGGAATACACCTGCATCACTGGAAGGGTGGAGTCACTGTGATGCTTATTAATTATTTATAGATTAGACAAGTGAGTGTTTCACTATAGGTGATTATTAGTAATAAGAAATATTAAAATGAAATTGAACGATACTAACTGTACTTTGACAGGAATATCAAAGCATATTTATATTTACAGTTCATTTAAACCAATATCAGTAAATGCAATGATCTTCTATTTCATTGGTTACTGAGAAAGAAAGAAAAATACTATTTAATTTGAGACCAGAATGTTACATGAACTTTCAAACCTGTCAGCGTGGATAATATCGCACATCAAACTTCTACAAAGTTTTTTAATTTTATTAAGAAATTAAAAGAGGTTTGGTCCATGATTCATCTCTTGTTTAAGAATTCATACCATTCACAGAAGATTATTTATTTTCCTCATTATTTTCTCATTCTCTTATTGTGTTGCATTCTTTATCATCTGGAGAAAGACTTAGCTGAAATTAACTCTATTAAATGTTTGTTTACCCAGAAATGTGTTCTCAGGACAAGTTGACACTTTTTAAATGTTATACATTTATACAATTTATTAATTGGATTTTGTGTTGGTCAAAACAATGGTTTTGGTTTCATTAATTGTATCATGTTTCATAATTGTGAAAAGCCAATAATAGCCTGTTTAATGGCATATTGCCCAATATTATATGACAAAATGCCACATAAAGTGTCATTGTGTTCAATGAATGGTATTTTTATTATTCTGAACTAAACTTGCACTGTAACATGGCTGTTAGACCACTTGAGGGAGCTAATTTACTAGAAATACATGTTTTATTTTATCTTAGGCACAAAATCATCCCCACATTACCATCGCTTCCCAATAGCTCAGTAGGCTTTAAGAAGCTTCAACCATGTTAATATATTCCTGTGAACATAGCTCAAGACTATAGATAAAGCTAAGGAAAGGTCAGTTAACAAAATATGTGTATTTTGGTTTTTTTCTTTCAATTTCAAGAGCAACTCACGTTTGTTTCATGACTGTAGAGTCTGTTTGTGATGTAGTGTATTTATAGACACCACACGAAAAGAGTATTTCAACACAGAATGCTTCAGCTGTGCTCATGTACATTACAGCTTAGATGAAACTACACACACACACACACACACACACACACACACAAGGCCTAAAGCTCATCCATGTACAGTCTGCCTCAACCCCCACAGCAGCTGATGAGCTGCAGCCGTCCAATCAGAAAACTCGAGCCTCTGTAAGCCTTATATGGAGTCAATGCAGTGAATAACCAAGATTGGTGAGCAGTTATGATGAGTAGCCATTTAGCTTTTGTTATGACACAACATCTTCATTGCTCTGAGGGGCAACTTTTATATTACCAATGCTTTATATATGCCTTACACCCACAAAGCCACAAAATCCCTAGGAGGCCCGAGGTGAGAGAATGAAAAGACATGTGGCGTGCAAATACATTAGGCCTAAATTACACACTCAACCAACAGACATTTGAATCCTCTAATCTCTACTTTGAGAAGTAGCCTACATTTATGGAAAACCGCTGTAATCTGAGACAGACTTTGATTTGTAAAATTTGTTTTTCCATACGTCAACAGAGAAAAGTCTGTCGTTTTCACAGTTTAGATCCAGTTATGGCGTTTTGCCAAATTAAAAAATTACTAAGTCAAAAGTTTAGTTTGTTTGTTTGTTTTTAAATGAACATACAAGGATGAATCGTTCACAATAAGATCTATAACATGCATTTAAAGGGTTAGTTCACCCAAAAATGAAAATTATGTCTTTTATCACCCTCATGTCGCTCCACACCCATAAGACGCAAATTAAGATATTTTTGATAAAATAGGTTTTTGATAAAAACTTTTTGTGCGGCAAAAAAATAATAAATAATAATAAAAAAAAAATAACGACTTTATTCAACAATATCTGAAGAGTTTGGTCCCAAAATGCAATAAACCCCATTTTGATTAATTTGAGTAAAAAGGTGTTTTCAAGAAAGTGGCAAGATGAAAACCACTATTTTCTGTTTCAAACTTTCACATAGCATCTTTTGGTTATAAAAACATTAGAAATTCAAATCTACATTTAGATTTTTAAAAAGTTTATTATAAAAACGTATTATTTTTTCTCCAAAATGCAATAAATCCATCCCAGACAGCAACATAGATCCGGCCCACATCTGGTACATGTGGATTACACACGGACCAGATATGGGCCGGATCTGGCCCGTCACTATGTTGCTGTCAGGGATGACACTTTTTTTTTCAAAATGCAATTAATCCATCAATGTAAAAGTTATTTTTCAAATTGAAAATACACAACAAAGTAAGTTGATTTATATATATGACAGAGTCTAAACTTTGCCAATATTTATCTTATATACAGGCATTTTACAAAAAATACATTCAGCCATCGCTCCCAAAATGAATTCAACGGGTCATCTTGTTAATGTTATAAATTATTTGTCATTACCGATTAAAGAGTATCTGGCGCCACCGCACGGTTAAATAAACACATTTGCTGAGTACATTGGTATTAAAAACACTTCAATGTTTACAGTGTGTGGAATGGTGCGCTGTGATTGGTTGATTGGTTGAGCAGACATATCGCGTTCTGCGGAAAAAGGAGACTGGCGTTTGTCGCGTTTTGGAAAGAAAGGGAGAAAACATGACAGAATAACACAACGGATATCGCATTTTGCGCAAAATTAATAAATGACTTTTCAATACCGACCAGATACAATACTGATTTTGGCGAAACTCAGTTTTGGAACCAAAGTCTTCATCTAGTGATGGGCGATTTCAAAACGCTGCTTCATTAAGCTTCGAAGCTTTACGAATCTTTTTCACGTGATTTCAGTAAACGAGGCTTCGTTACGTCATAAGTGTTTCGAAATTTCAATAGTTCACGTGACTTTGTCAGTTTGATACGCGCGCCGAACCACTGATTCAAAACAAAATATTCGTAAAGCTTCGAAGCTTCATGAAGCAGTGTTTTAAAATTGCCCATCACTAGATATTGTTGAATAAAGTCGCTATTTTGTTTTTTTTGGTGCACAAAAAGTTTTCTCGTCCCTTTATAATATTAAGGTTGAACCACTGTAGTCACATGAACTGTTTTAAATATGTTTTTAGTACCTTTCTGGGCATTGAAAAAGGAAATGATCTTGCTGGCAATGCAGGCCTCACTGAGCCATTGGATTTTATTAAAAATATTTGTGTTCCGAAGATGAACGAAGGTGTTACGGGTGTGGAACGACATGAGGGTGAGTAATAAATGACTTAATTTTCATTTTTGGGTGAACTAACCCTTTAAGTTAATGAGGAACATGCTAAATCGATGACTTAAAGATCCACATCAACTCCATAAATTCATCAAGTAACCATTCAGAAACATCCTGTTGCATTCTTGTCACTTCTTCTTAAGGTCTCCGGTTCGAACATATACTAGTATGCCGAGCTCATGCTCCGGCATACTGGCAACAA
This sequence comes from Anabarilius grahami, assembly GCA_003731715.1. Classification (NCBI taxonomy): domain Eukaryota; kingdom Metazoa; phylum Chordata; class Actinopteri; order Cypriniformes; family Xenocyprididae; genus Anabarilius; species Anabarilius grahami. The sequence continues at coordinate 2,855,426 of RJVU01028973.1, forward strand.
CAAAACAGGACAATCTCACGCACTCTCTTTTATGCTGGAAATCCGATTTATTATAGTGAATCGGTTCATTCTGAGGGTTCTTGTGAATAAACAGATTTTTTTTTTTTAATTGCGACTCAAGTCCATGTACAATGCTTTCGACTCGGTTATATCAGTTGAGGTGTTTTGCTGTATTTAGTGTAAATGTACCTGTTCAAGATTGATAGTGATGCACTCACATTTTGCCAACAAAAATACAATTATTAAACCACTGAATAGTTTTTAGTATATTTTTGTATATCGACACAGAAATTTGTGGGTGATCTATTACTTTGAGAATTACTTTTATGGCATATTTTTAGTGAAAACTATGTGTAATGTGAGGCAGGCTTTGATTAATAAAACAGGTTTTAATCTGATTTTTGAAAATCTGACTTGATGTTAAGCAAGGTAACTGGGAAGTCTTTTTGATAAGCATGCTTATATACCTAAATATTAAATTGATTTGGTCATGAAATACTTTGGCCCAGACATCCCAGAAGAATGCAGGTAACCGTAAACAGCTGTGTTACCCTGTCATCAAACCCCATAGGTCATCTGTAGACCGATCAATCGATCATTATTTCATCAAAATCATGGGGCTAAAGTCATTTTCATTGATTTAGCAAACTGCCACCACTTGAATGGAGGTCATAGAGAGAGAAACTGAGCGGATATGAAGACACTGAACTACCAGGAAGCATATTCATTAACATATGATCACTAATTTAGGGTCTTTACCAAGCTATAATCATCAGTACAGTGCACTTCATGAATTAAACATGAGACCACAGCACCAGCTGTTTTGAACCCAGGGTTCGAGTGATCAGAAGCACAACCTGCAATTATTGCTGAATCTCCTTTACGTTTTATCTAGAGAGAAGTGTTTAAGAGGATGTGAGTTATTAAAGGGGATGTACAGCACAAACGTTCAGTTCATTAATGCAAAATAAGATAAAAGCCAACTAGAAATTGAAATATTAAATTGCATGTTAAACTATTTTATCAAGGTATAAAGAGACCAGTATCCTGAAAAGAGTAACTTTTGCGTTAACCCCTCAGAGTTGATTGTCCGAGTGTTTACATGTGGCATGGCTCATCCTTTAAATATGCAAAGCCCAGCATCTCTCTAAAAGCTCTTTGTTGTCATGTTATTTTTATAAGTGGTAATGTGCAATGTGCGCTGGTCTGAAAGAAATGACACATTAGGTTTGGGCCTTTGCTCTCCCAGAGCGCTATATAGAGTGTTTGTGTTTTATCATGTGGTATTAGTAAAACTGTATGTATTTTTAGCTCTGTTGCTAGCATCCGCACAATGTTCACACCGGGGAAAATCCTCTCTCAAAAGGAGGAAGCAATGTTATTGTTGAAAGGTGGAAACAGAGATGCAATTTGGAACTGGAAATAAAACCGGTGTCCGAGACGTATATTTTTAGCAGACTGAAAATCTGCGAGGGGTTATTGGTGCATGCCTGTGCTTGAGAATGTATTCATGTGACATTAGTCATAGTTTTTAAATCACTTTGTGAACAGCAGTGTTGGGGAGTAACTAACTGAAGGTTGCAATGCTTTTAGTAGCGTGACATTAGTTCAGTTATATATACAAAAAGTTGATGTAAGACGACCAAACTCTGTTACTGTTTTTAAAGTTGTGATGAAATGGAAGTAGCAACAGATCTTTTCTTCAGTATTGTGATGGATTGTGAAAGGGATTATCAACAAAGGAATTGGTTTTTTGGCATTTGCTGTTGATTGGATTTTGAGAAGAAAACACCTCTACCATCTTCACCAACATGTAACAAATGCTTTGTTTAAAAAAGGGGTGGGGTTTCAGCAGACTAAATGATTGGAGAAGTCGTGCATACAGTTCTCAACTACACTGTCCTCTCTTTTTCTCAAATTTGTAGCGCTGAAAATTTGATTATTCTACTGAATCGATTCATGCTAAAAGGTCCTGTCTTTCATTTTTAACGTCGGAAAGTCCTATTTATTATGGTGAATCGGTTCATTTAGACAGTTCATTTAATAGAACAGATAAAAAAAATTCACGATTCGATTCCATGTACAATGCTTTAGTCTGTTATGTCAGTCGCGGTACAGATGTCCTGAAGGGACATGTATGAAGGGAAAAAAATATGAGATGGGAGGAAAAAATATTTTTCAATGCTTTTGCGTTCTCTTGCAAAATGTTTGCGTTCCCTTGATAAACTTTGCGTTCGCTCGCAAAGAACACAAAAGTATTGTGAGCAAACGCAAAGTTTCTCTAGGAACGCAAAACGTTCATGTCCCTTTAATAGGGGCTCCGTAGCTGAGGTGTTTTGTTGTACTTATTATAAATGTACCAGTTCAAGATCGATAGTGACACATTTATTCAAAATTGCATATTGTTTTTGGCAACACTTTTATCCACTTTAGACATTCTACTAACTATAAGTAACTTTGCAACTACATGTCAACTAACTCTCATTAGAATATTAGTAGACTATCTGCTTAATATCTGCTAACACTTTATTTTGATGCTCCCAAACAGACATTCAGCTGACTATAAGTAACTTTGCAAGTATGTCATTTTATTTTCCTAACCTAACAGTCTAATAATACTCTAAACTCTTAGTAAATCTTGTGCACAATTTAGTAAATCAAGGGAACCAATTAGTAAATCATGTGCACAATTTAGTAAATCGAGAGAACCAATTAGTAAATTGTGCACATGATTTAGCAAATCAAGGAAACAAAATAGTAAATCATGTGCACAATTTAGTAAATCGAGAGAACCAATTAGTAAATTGTGCACATGATTTAGCAAATCAAGGAAACAAAATAGTAAATCATGTGCACAATTTAGCAAATCGAGGGAACGAATTAGTAAATCGTGCGCATGATTTTGTCACGGTTCATGAATCCGCTGTCTCATTCTGGTGTCTGCGTGGTTCTGTGGTGTGTCACCTGAGTGTTCGTGTGGGCGTCGCCGCTGATCATCTGATCAGCGGCAGCTGTGTGCAATTACACCTGCCTATTTAACGCCTTGTCTTTCGTCTCATGTTTGTCAGATCGTTGTTTGGAGTCCTGGTGTTGTGTCCCGTGTTTGCTCGTGTTTATGTTCCCTGGATTGGATTTCTCGTCGTTGTTTCCTGTTTCCTGTTTCCTCGTTGGATTGTTCTCTGGTTTTCACCCACGGATTACACGGCACTGCTTCACGGACGCACTTCACCAGTTACCACTCATCGGATCTCTCATCGCCCATCGAGGTCCCTGCGTCACCACTCTCCTGCTGTGTTTGTTGTGTCTTACCTGTGACTGACCATCAGTGTGTGAAGCTCTCAATAAAGAGATTAACTTGCAATTGCATCCGTCATTATTTACGTGACAGAACGATCTGACCAACTATGGATGCAGCAAGCTCAGCAGCTTTTACGGAGTTCATCAACCACAGCATTTCCCGCATGGACCAACAGCAGGAGAGTATCTGTCCCACCGGACGCGCAGTTCAAGCGCTGGTGACGCAGGTGTCTGAGCTCTCCCAGCAACTTCAACAGCTTCGAGCTCCCACTGCGCCACCCCCACCGCCGATTCCCCCCACGCCGCTGGAGCGGTGGGTTCAGCCGGAACCACGCCTCCCTGTTCCTCAGACTTATGCCGGTGAGCCGAACTTTTGTAGAGCGTTCTTGAACAAGTGTTCTTTGCATTTCTCTTTGCAGCCACGCACCTTCGAGAGGGAGGAATCCAGGGTGGCTTTCGTGATCACGCTCCTGACGGAGAAGGCAGCTTTGTGGGGAACGGCGGTGTGGGAGAACCAGGATCCATGCTGCGCCTCGTTCCAGGCACTCGCCGCCGAGATGAGGAGAGTGTTCGACCGTGCGGTGGCTGGCAAGGACGCTGCTCGACAACTCACTGAACTTAAGCAGGGCAACCGCACGGTCGCAGATTTTTCCATTGAGTTTCGCACTCTCGCGGCGGAGTGCCGCTGGAACGAGGAGGCGCAGTGGGATGTGTTCCTGCATGGGTTGGCCGACCGTGTCCATCGAGAGATCTATGTCCTGGATCTTCCTCAGACACTCAACGGACTCATCGATCTCGCGCTGCGAGTGGATGCTCGACTTCACAGGCTGGAACGTCTAGAACCTGCTGACGCTAAGCCTCATGGAGCGGAGGGCCGGTTGGCCAGGACAGCGGACACGGTCGGCTCCTCTTTATATCCTGAACCCATGCAGGTAGGGAGAGCTCGGCTTTCCCGGGAGGAGAGAGAAAGGCGGAGATCCCAGGGTTTATGCCTCTACTGCGGAGCATCAGGTCACTTCCTCAGTTCTTGCCCGGTAAAAGGATCAAGCCCGGTAGTAAATTTGAGGCTACTATCGGGTGGGATCTCCGCCGAGAAGTCCTCACCATCCACCCTCCTCCCGGTAAGACTGAGATGGGCAACTCACAACATCACCTGCCAGGCACTTATCGACTCCGGGGCTGAGGGGAACTTCATGGACACCAACTTTGCACGACTCAACAACTTACCCATCATCTCACTCACCCGCCTGATCACTGTCGACGCACTCAATGGTCAGCGACTTCCCAGCATCTCTCACTCTACGGACTACGTCACTCTCATCTCCTCCGGCAATCACAATGAAGACATCCAGTTTCTCCTCATGAACTCACCTCAGGCACCCGTCGTTCTCGGACACCCCTGGCTCACCAAACACAACCCCCGGATTGACTGGCAGCAGCACACCATCACCGAGTGGAGCACTCTTTGTCACAGGTCTTGTCTGTTGTCTGCTTGTCCCACTGTGTCTGTTTCTGTGTTACAGGAGGAGGTGGTGGATTTGTCTAACGTGCCCGCAGAGTACCAGGACCTGAGGGAAGTGTTCAGTAAGTCCCGGGCTGCTTCTCTCCCTCCGCATCGTCCCTATGACTGTGCCATAGATTTAGGACCGGGTAAGTCTCCGCCTAAAGGCAAATTATACTCTCTGTCTGCTCCCGAGAGGGAGGCCATGGAGAAATATATTTCTGGTTCTCTGGCAGCGAAATTCATCCGCCCTTCTTCTTCTCCAGCGGGGTCGGGGTTCTTTTTTGTGGGGAAGAAGGATGGCTCTCTGCGACCTTGCATTGATTACCGAGGGCTGAACAACATCACGGTAAAGAATACTTATCCTTTTCCGTTGATGTCTTCAGCCTTTGAGAGGTTGCAGGGAGCATCCGTTTTCACTAAATTGGACTTAAGGAACGCTTATCATTTGGTTCGCATCAGGAAGGGGGATGAATGGAAGACCACGTTTAACACCCCCAGAGGGCACTTTGAATACTTGGTCATGCCCTTCGGGCTGTCCAACTCCCCAGAGGTCTTCCAGGCACTCGTCAATGACGTGTTGAGAGATATGATCGATCAGTTCATTTATGTCTACCTGGACGACATATTGATATTTTCCTCGTCTCTCCAGGAACATGTTCAACACGTCAGACGAGTGCTTCAGCGTCTGTTAGAGAATGGGCTTTTTGTCAAGGTGGAGAAATGCGAGTTTCATGCACAGCCTGTTTCATTTCTAGGCTACATTGTCTCGTCTGAGGGAGTTCCCATGGATCCTGAGAAGGTTAAGGCTGTGGTAGATTGGCCAAGTCCAGATTCCCGTAAGGCCCTACAGAGGTTTCTGGGGTTCGCCAATTTCTACCGGCGTTTTATTCGCAGTTTCAGCCAACTAGCCGCACCTCTGACCGCCTTGACCTCCCCCAGAACGACCTTCAGGTGGTCAGATGCAGCGGAAGCTGCATTTGCCAAACTGAAAAGTCGCTTTGTTTCGGCTCCCATCCTCATTGCCCCTGATCCTTTGCGTCAGTTCGTGGTGGAGGTCGACGCATCAGAGGTGGGGGTAGGCGCAGTGCTATCCCAGCGTTCTCCCACGGACGATAATATGCATCCTTGCGCGTTTTTGTCCCATCGTTTATCTCCAGCCGAACGCAACTATGACATTGGTAACAGAGAGTTGTTGGCAGTCAAATTAGCGTTGGAGGAGTGGCGCCATTGGTTAGAGGGGTCGGGGGTACCCTTTATCGTATGGACAGATCATAAGAACCTTGAGTATATTCGATCGGCTAAGAGACTTAACTCCAGGCAGGCTCGGTGGGCACTTTTTTTCGGACGTTTTGATTTTTCTCTATCGTACCGCCCGGGCTCCAAAAAACATCAAGCCCGATTCCTTATCTCGTATTTTTGATCCTTCCGAACGCCCGTCTACTCCCGAGTGTATTCTTCCCGAGACATTAGTGGTCTCCACTCTTACATGGGAGGTCGAATCGAAGGTCTTGTCGGCCTTAGAAGTGGTAACGCCTCCGCCCGGATGCCCACTGAACCGTTTGTTTGTGCCGGAGAGGTTAAGGTCCTGCGTTATCAAATGGGGTCATTGTTCCAACGTGGCTTGTCATCCAGGGGTTAATCGGACCAGGTTTTTGGTTAAGCAACGATTCTGGTGGCCTGCTATGGCTCGTGACATTCGCAGTTTTGTTTTGGCTTGCTCGGTTTGCGCCACTGGTAAGACATCCAATCGACCTCCAGATGGGTTACTCCAACCGCTGTCTGTCCCTTCGAGACCTTGGTCCCACATTGCGCTAGATTTCGTCACCGCCCTCCCGCCCTCCCAGGGGTACACGGTCGTTTTGACCGTGGTGGACCGGTTCTCGAAGGCGACTCATTTTGTTCCCTTAACCAAATTACCCTCTGCTAAGGAGACAGCGGTTACGGTCGTAGACCACATCTTTCGGTTACATGGCCTCCCGATAGTGGTGTCCGACAGGGGTCCCCAATTTGTGTCCAAATTTTGGCAAGAGTTTTGTAGACTGCTGGGGGCGACTGTCAGTCTTTCCTCTGGGTTCCATCCCCAGACCAATGGTCAGACCGAGAGAGCCAATCAGGATTTGGAGCGAATGTTGCGATGTTTGGTGTCCAAGAATCCTTCCTCCTGGAGCCAACAACTCTCTATGATTGAGTACGCACATAATTCATTACCAGTGTCTTCTACGGGCCTCTCTCCGTTTGAATGTAGTGTAGGTTACCAGCCACCTGTGTTTCCCAGTCTGGAATCTGAAGTCGCGGTCCCCTCTGCTCACGCCTTTGTCCAGAGGTGCCACCGCACTTGGAGCAGAGCCCGTGAGACTCTGCTGCAGGTGAGGGCGCGCACCAAGGCTAAGACTGATCGGCACCGGTCGAAGCCTCCCGTAGACATCGTTGGTCAAAAAGTGTGGCTTTCTACTAAGAACATTCCGCTCCGCTCCGTTGCCAATAAATTAGCTCCTAAATTCATCGGCCCGTTTCCTGTCACCAAGATCATTAGTCAGGTGGCAGTCCGACTCAAATTACCTCCAGCGTACAGGAGGATTCATCCCGCCTTTCCTGTTTCCAAAATCAAACCCGTTTTTCACTCTCATCTTAATCCGCCCTCTCCGGTTCCCCCACCTACATATTCGGTCAATCGCATTCTGGACTCTAGGCGGAGGGGACGCGGATTCCAGTACTTGGTGGACTGGGAGGGTTACGGTCCGGAGGAGAGAAGTTGGGTTCCTGCTAGGGACATTCTGGATCACTCCCTCATCGATGATTACAATCGACAGGTAAGGAGCTCTGGGAACGCCGTGAGGCGTTCCTAGGAGGGAGGGTACTGTCACGGTTCATGAATCCGCTGTCTCGGTCCATGAATCCGCTGTCTCATTCTGGTGTCTGCGTGGTTCTGTGGTGTGTCACCTGAGTATTCGTGTGGGCGTCGCCGCTGATCATCTGATCAGCGGCAGCTGTGTGCAATTACACCTGCCTATTTAACGCCTTGTCTTTCGTCACATGTTTGTCAGATCGTTGTTTGGAGTCCTGGTGTTGTGTCCCGTGTTTGCTCGTGTTTATGTTCCCTGGATTGGATTTCTCGTCGTTGTTTCCTGTTTCCTGTTTCCTCGTTGGATTGTTCTCTGGTTTTCACCCACGGATTACACGGCACTGCTTCACGGACGCACTTCACCAGTTACCACTCATCGGATCTCTCATCGCCCATCGAGGTCCCTGCGTCACCACTCTCCTGCTGTGTTTGTTGTGTCTTACCTGTGACTGACCATCAGTGTGTGAAGCTCTCAATAAAGAGATTAACTTGCAATTGCATCCGTCATTATTTACGTGACAGAACGATCTGACCAACTATGGATGCAGCAAGCTCAGCAGCTTTTACGGAGTTCATCAACCACAGCATTTCCCGCATGGACCAACAGCAGGAGAGTATCTGTCCCACCGGACGCGCAGTTCAAGCGCTGGTGACGCAGGTGTCTGAGCTCTCCCAGCAACTTCAACAGCTTCGAGCTCCCACTGCGCCACCCCCACCGCCGATTCCCCCCACGCCGCTGGAGCGGTGGGTTCAGCCGGAACCACGCCTCCCTGTTCCTCAGACTTATGCCGGTGAGCCGAACTTTTGTAGAGCGTTCTTGAACAAGTGTTCTTTGCATTTCTCTTTGCAGCCACGCACCTTCGAGAGGGAGGAATCCAAGGTGGCTTTCGTGATCACGCTCCTGACGGGGAAGGCAGCTTTGTGGGGAACGGCGGTGTGGGAGAACCAGGATCCATGCTGCGCCTCGTTCCAGGCACTCGCCACCGAGATGAGGAGAGTGTTCGACCGTGCGGTGGCTGGCAAGGACGCTGCTCGACAACTCACCGAACTGAAGCAGGGCAACCGCACGGTCGCAGAATTTTCCATCGAGTTTCGCACTCTCGCGGCGGAGTGCCGCTGGAACGAGGAGGCGCAGTGGGATGTGTTCCTGCATGGGTTGGCCGACCGTGTCCATCGAGAGATCTATGTCCTGGATCTTCCTCAGACACTCAACGGACTCATCGATCTCGCGCTGCGAGTGGATGCTCGACTTCACAGGCTGGAACGTCTAGAATCTGCTAACGCTAAGCCTCATGGAGCGGAGGGCCGGTTGGCCAGTACAGCGGACACGGTCGGCTCCTCTTTATATCCTGAACCCATGCAGGTAGGGAGAGCTCGGCTTTCCCGGGAGGAGAGAGAAAGGCGGAGATCCCAGGGTTTATGCCTCTACTGCGGAGCATCAGGTCATTTCCTTAATTCTTGCCCGGTAAAAGATCAAGCCCGGTAGTAAATTTGAGGCTACTATCGGGTGGGATCTCCGCCGAGAAGTCCTCACCATCCACCCTCCTCCCGGTAAGACTGAGATGGGCAACTCACAACATCACCTGCCAGGCACTTATCGACTCCGGGGCTGAGGGGAACTTCATGGACACCAACTTTGCACGACTCAACAACTTACCCATCATCTCACTCACCCGCCTGATCACTGTCGACGCACTCAATGGTCAGCGACTTCCCAGCATCTCTCACTCTACGGACTACGTCACTCTCATCTCCTCCGGCAATCACAATGAAGACATCCAGTTTCTCCTCATGAACTCACCTCAGGCACCCGTTGTTCTCGGACACCCCTGGCTCACCAAACACAACCCCCGGATTGACTGGCAGCAGCACACCATCACCGAGTGGAGCACTCTTTGTCACAGGTCTTGTCTGTTGTCTNCGTGCACATGATTTAGCAAATCGAGGGAACGAATTAGTAAATCGTGCACATGATTTAGCAAATCGAGGGAACGAATTAGTAAATCGTGCACAATTGAGTAAATCGAGGGAATAAAATAGTAAATCGTGCGCATGATTTAGCAAATCGAGGGAACGAATTAGTAAATCGTGCACATGATTTAGCAAATCGAGGGAACGAATTAGTAAATCGTGCACAATTTAGTAAATCGAGGGAATAAAATAGTAAATCGTGCGCATGATTTAGCAAATTGAGGGAACGAATTAGTAAATCGTGCGCATGATTTAGAAAATTGAGGGAACAAAATAGTAAATTGTGCGCACAATTTAGTAAATCAAGGGAATAAATTATAGTAAATCGTGCGCATGATTTAGCAAATCGAGGGAACGAATTAGTAAATCGTGCACAATTTAGTAAATCGAGGGAATAAATAGTAAATCGTGCGCATGATTTAGCAAATCGAGGGAACGAATTAGTAAATCGTGCACGATTTAGTAAAATCGAGGGAATAAATTAGTAAATCGTGCGCATTTAGCAAATCGAGGGAACGAATTAGTAAATCGTGCACAATTTAGTAAATCGAGGGAATAATAGTAAATCGTGCGCATGATTTAGCAAATCGAGGGAACGAATTAGTAAATCGTGCACAATTTAGTAAAATCGAGGGAATAAATAAATCGTGCGCATGATTTAGCAAATCGAGGGAACGAATTAGTAAATCGTGCTCATGATTTAGCAAATCGAGGGAACGAATTAGTAAATCGTGCACAATTTAGTAAATCGAGGGAATAAAATAGTAAATCGTGTGCATGATTTAGCAAATCGAGGGAACGAATTAGTAAATCGTGCACAATTTAGTAAATGGAGGGAACGAATTAGTAAATCGTGCACAATTTAGTAAATGGAGGGAACAAAATAGTAAATTGTGATTTACTTTTTTTCTTGCACGTCATATGTGCGGGGCTTCGTAAATTTTTAACATAAAAGTGGTGCGGACATTTAACTTAAATGTGCGATGCTTCTGGTGTCATCAGTTATTTTAGCTGTACAAACCAGTGCATTATGCTGCTTCATATTGCAAACTAGTATTTCTTACATTATTTTATTTTAATGCATTGTCGTGATCAAAAACACACTGGTTGGAGCGCAAACAGTTTTTCCATTTACTGCACTGTTATTTATCTGTAGCAGCTAATGAATCAGAAGTCTCGCACATTCACAGAAAATAACTTAGGCTACTTCCACTTTGCAAAATAAGGTGGATAGGGTATCAGCTATTGAAATTTTCGGCCAAAACGGCTTTTTTCGAGTTCAGAGGGCCGAAATCAGTGACAGAAACAGACGTTTAATTAGCGCTAGTGAATACCCAGCACTGCCACTGATAAAACAATATTTTCAGAATGACAATGTAGCCTGCTAAATTTGGGTTTGTCCTCTATAGTGCACTGATATATTGATACCTAAATATGTAAATTAACCTAAATTCATCAGTGCCACCTTAATGATTTGATTAATTGAGCAAACATCATACCTATTAAACAACTGCACAAGGTACTATGAGTCCCCCACTGTGATGTTTTGTGTCTGATCTATTTGTGAATATAGGTCACATTTAACAACCATTCTTTCTAAGCCTTTCTCAAATGCAGAAATACAATTTTAGGGAGAGCAAGGCTATAACTATTTAGCTTCAGGCTTCAAACCCAAGAATGACGTCTCAGGGATGTCTCTGTTAATCTATTTGAATCAGTAGAAGCACAGCAAAACCAGATGCTGCAAGGCTAATGAGTCACAAAGCAACAGCCCTACGCTCTCATTGGCCCAGATGAATCGGTTGCCTCAGTGTGAATCAGGTGTTGCTGATCATCCGCTCGAGTTCAAGCCCTGCATACAGAATAACCCTTCAGAATGCTTCTGCAAGAATTTCAGCATTAATCCAATAAAAAATAAATGTGAAAGCAAAGCTGTCCTTCAAATGTATACCCGCCCTATCCTACATGTCATGTTGGATGCTATTTTTTGTGAAGAAATGTAGTGCTGATCCTCACAGGCCCCAGAGCTTATTAAGGATGGTGAGAAGTGAGAAGGGAGTGGGATATAAATCATTTATTCTAGTCATGCAGCAGAACCAGTTCAGCACATGCATTAAATGTGTTTAAGTAGTTCTTGATTAGATTTGCCAGTTAATTGTTGTGAGGCAAACATTTGCATTTCTTTATATGATACAATTCATATAGTGCATGAAAACAGAAGAAAAATATTGCAACATGAAGTTAAGAATACGGCATGTTAGAAATATTTGCAACGGGGTTATTATAAACATAAGTTTCCCTGTATAATAACAACATTTTTGCATTCGCCATGCCACAGATCCTGATGATAAGATTTTGAAGCTCCACACAAAGAACTGGATTCATCATGGATTGGAACTGGGCCAACAGGCTGACTCAGTTTTGTATCATACCCTAAAGTGTGTCAGTGATGTTTCACATGAGTACACTCTGAATACTAACATGTATAGTGTATACAGGCTGTTACGTAGGCTCATGCATCTGAATGCATTAGATGCATCACTGAACAGATGTGCTACCCTAATGTAAAGTATGTGCTGCATGCATTTGCTGTATTTAATATAATTATTATTATCGCCACATTATTAAAATCATTTCTGAAGGATCATGTGACACAAAGGCTGCTGAAAATTCAGCTTTGCCATCACAGGAATATATTACATTTAAAATATATTACAATACAACATTTTTTGTTTTGTCACTTGATCAGAATAATCATCTGCCACTGTTACGGTAATCCTGTTATACTGGATCAGTAAAAGTCTTAATGTTAAAGAAAATGTGAGATGGGCGGGTGGTAGAGCAATGAGGTTAAAAGCTGTACGTACGCTACGATTTCTGCTAGACCTCACTTGGCCTTAAACCAAATTTAATTAGCTGTACGTTTTTCAGTGTGAATAAGCTTTGCATGTCAAGCCTTGCATGCTGAACTCAAGCCTGCTTTGGATAGCTGTGGCCTAGATTACAGTCATAATTAATTTAGTGGTCTATGATTTATGCTCATTTTGTCATTTAATATGGCTAAAACTCTGGGCTTTCAGAACAGTCATAATCTAATGGGTACTTGTGTTTCCTAATAAAAACTGTAATCATGTGGAGCCATGTCTGCTCCAATAATAAACATAGATGCAGTTCTTTTAGGGCACAAAACAGTGCACTGAGTACAGGGGCATTTGTTGACTCTGTTCACCCACCTGATTTGAGCTCATATCAGTAACTGATGATCAGGCCTGTAATTATGACCTCATAATTACTATTCCTCCAGACAGTCAAAAGATGTTAATAAGCAGCTTCTTCAAATCACAATGTATCCCATTCATAGGTATTCTTTAATTAAATTCAGTACTGTAATTATTCAAAACAACACCAGGCCTCTAAAATGAGGGGGTCAACCTGCTTTATAAAAAAAAAATGAATCTCAGAGTGATGCAATTCAAGTGTAAGAGCAGTAACTGGCTAGATTCTCCGAGCAACAGAGCTTGTTTCTGAGGCATGTGGATACATTTGTGTGATTGTGAAAAGAAAAATAGTGTTATTGTGCTGTCTTTTTGACTAATTTTGTATAATTAATAATCTAATTCTGCTATATTATCATTGTTAAATCAAAACGTAGTATATAGGGAACATTTTGTTCAGGTTAATAGTAATTTGACTGGACAAGAGGAGTTCCAACAGTGCAAGTGTTGCCAATTGCTTTCAGTTGGAAGTAGCTCAAACTGGTCGTTAAATGACGTCATTCTGGCGGGTCCACTGATCTATATTAATATAAATATAGATCAGTGGGCAAGTCACGGAATCTAGATAAGGTTTGTCCAAGAAGTTGCTAGATTTGTTGCTAGGCTTTTGAAAAAAGTCTCAAAAGGAGCAGGGAAGTCTCTAAATCTAGCGACAAAATCGCTAAATTTAGAAAAAAATCGCTTTTTTAGTATGAACACAATTCTTTGTTCATACTAAAAAAGCAGTTCACTGTTTTGAAAGACTAATATTCAAAAATAGTTTACCTGAGTTGTGACTTCGTAGAAGACCGCTAAATAATGGCGGGAAACTCCTAAGTTTCTAAGTTCTCCTCCTGCATGCGATAACGAACATACAATGCGACCCTGACAGCAACATAGTGTCGGCCCAGATCCGGCCCACATCTGGTCAGCATGTAGTCCACATGTACCAGATGTGGGCCGGATCTGGGCCACACTATTTTGCTGTCTGGGGACCGAACCGATTCACTAACAAATGACTCTTGTGAGCTGGCTCTTTTGGGAATCAGAAACATAGCCTGCGTTTCTGCGTCTCAATGTGCAAACTATCCATCCTAAATAGTATGTGACATTAGTAATTTTCAATATTATTTAGGGCAGATAAAGTGGATAGTATCCACATTGGGATGCATGCAGGGATGTACCAATGATTCCCGATTCGAAAAACTCTAATGAGTCAGTTCTCTCAATAAATAGTTCAAAAAGACGAAGTAACTTTTAACTCGTCCTGAAATACTGCCCTGTTCATTTTACTTATTTATTTCTATATCTAACAATATGTAAGCAAAATGGACAAAATTAATCGGAATCAAATCAAGAACATTATCGAATTTGACAGCTTGTGAACTGTATTGTTATCTGGTTAGTTATGAAGCATGGAAACTGGTTTGAGCTGGTTTATACTGGTGCTTGGCTGGTTTAAGATGGTCAAGTGCTGGTCATGAGCTGGAGCTAGTTGCTTAGGACCAGCACTTGACCAGCTTAAACCAGCTCATGACCAGCTAGGGACCAGCATAAACCAGCTTCCATGCTTCAAAACATACCTAACCAGCATATGCTGTTTTTTTTTCAACAGTGTTCTTTTATCAACAGCACTTACTGCACTAGTTAGTTATTAGATACTCAAACTCAAAATAAAAACTAAGGTATAGCAAGAAAAAAGCATTTTATTTTAAAAATTTGTGCATCTTTAGTA
>RJVU01028973.1:2870046-2892280 GCA_003731715.1 Anabarilius grahami
GTCTACAAATATCTTTTGAAATGCAAAATTATGATTGACCCACCTGATATTGGGGAGCAGGATAAACTTGCCAAAAACCATTAGTATTCCCACTTTTACCTGAAACACTCTTTTCCACACAAATCCCAACATTGCCATCTCTTTTTACCTGAGCTGTTTTTGCAAGTGAACCATAAACCACTTTAATCATGATTAACATTACATATTACCAGTGCCAACAGAAATACTACAGCCTTGAAAGTGAAGTCACAAGTAAAAATACAGTAGTTCAAAGTGCAAAGACAAAGGGTTGAGGTGTCAGAGGAACAACAGTTAATATATAAACAATAGACTGTGAGATAAAACAGAACACTGGTTTGCTGTGGGCAAAACAGAAAGTTCCACATATTGTTCTCATTCCTTGCATTCAAATATTATGACTGACTAAAGATTTGGTCAGGGGCTTTTCTGTTTTCTGTTCTTTGAGGGTGTTGTGGGTGTTCTAGTTTTACTGTGCTCTGCCCGCTGCTGCCTGGCTTGCAGCTCCTTTACCTCAGCCAAAACCTCTCTAGCTTCTCGCCAGGAGGAAATGGCCTCTTGTAAGAGCCGTTCAGCTGCCGCCCTCCTGCTGTCCCAGTCCAAAGCCTCACTGAGAGGAGAATCAGTACCCTTCATGCTTTTGAAATGGGGTGAGTAAGAGATTCGAAAAAAAGCACCGTCTGTCGACTTCATATGGGGCGAATTTGAGCCAGTGGACAGAGGCGAGTCTGAACCTTTGATGTGGGTCAGATCGATGCATTTCATTTGAGGTGAACTTGATTCTTCTGAATCAGGTGAATCGAAGCTCTTCGAGCGAAGTGCGTTTTTGGAATGAGGGGATTTGGACAACTTAAAACGGGGTGAGTCTTTTGATTTCACATGTGGCGATTCTTTCCCTTTGGAACCAGGCGAATCTTTGGCCCTCACTGAGGGTGAGTCTGTGCCTTTGCTGTGAGGTGAACTATGAGAGCTTGAGCCCTTTGAGTGTGGCGAGTCAGAGCCCTTGAGATGGCGGAGACGGGGGGAGTCAATGCCTCTCAGGTAGGGGTAAGATCCCATCCTGCCCCGATGGGGTTCATGTTCTTGAATCTCAGCGAGTAGCTCTTGAGTCCTCTGCAGCCGCTGGGTGATCAGATCCTGCAGGTGGCCCGTGGGACTCTGGGCCAGCGTCGCCTGGTGCCCATTCCTTCTAGTTGGTTTTCGCTCTCCTCGGGACAGAGCGTCATCCATGGAAGCACATCGGTTACGGCCCTGAGCTAACTTCTTCTCACTTTGAGGTGTCTGAGGCTGGTTTTCATTGCTCCAGGAGAACTCTGTCCTGCGTGGCAAGCTGCTGGTTTTCACCTTGGCCTCTGTAATGGAGGACGGCGGCCTGGATGCATCGGTGCCAGCGCGGCGACGACCAGGAGCCAGTTTATCCAAGTTGACCCGATGGTCCTTCAACCACTCATCCCGTTCGTCATCAAGCATACCAGCATCTTCCTCATTCACCAAGTCCAGCATTAGCATTCCATCAGAGGAGGCAGAGGCCTACAACAAGAAAACATTAAATACCATTTTATGTTTTTCTGGTGGATATGCCAATATCTTGACACCCAGTAACATGAATGCAGTATGGCTTGGACAATATATCAATGCATCGCGAATCGAGAAAAGATTCTGGATCGATTCTGATAATTTCCGCATGTATCATGATTCTCTCTCCAATCGATTCTGAGCTTAGTTTTTAACAGCAGATGGCACTGCGTGCTTTAGAAACAGCTGTGCTCTGTTTCCTTCCAATTCCTTACACACACCACTTGAACCTTCTATAAAATAATCATTCATAAAGTTTGGAAAAGGGTGTTTCCAGTGGGCTGTTTACATTAATCTTGCATCATAAAAGCATTCTGAGGTGCAAATACATTCTCAGACTCAGCCAAACGCACGAGCACTCTTCTTCATGAGCATGTGATCATGCGGTTAAAAACTAGCCTAGAGCGCCATCTGCTGTTAAAAACTAAGCTCAGAATCGATTTGCGGTGCATTTGGAAAATATCAGAATCGTTCCACGAATCGCGATGCACTGATATATTGTCCCAGCCCTAGAATGCAGCATCATGAATTAGTTTTCGGTTACAAACACCCTCAAAGAAATGCACCAATATTAAGTGAGCAGTATTCAGGTGGTTATATGATCCCAATGTGTAAAATGCATCAGATATCATTTTAATTATTTATTTAAAATACTGAACCAAGTTTATCTAAATATACACTACCCTTGTAAAGTTTTGGGTTGGTATGAATTTTAATGACTTTGAAAGAAGTCTCTTATGCTCATACAGGCTGCATTTATTTGATCAAAAATTATATATTTTTCTGTTTTAATACGTTTTAAAATGTAATTTATTCCTGTGATCAAAGGTGAATTTTCAGCATCAGTCTTCAGTGTCACATGATCCTTCAGAAACATCCTAATATGCTGATTTGTTGCTCAAGAAACATTTTTTATTATTATCAATGTTGAAAACAGTTATGTTGCTTAATAATTTCATGGAAACAGTGATATATTTTTTAAGGATTCTTTGATGAATAGAAAGAAACAGCATTTATTAATTCATTGTAACAATTTAAAAGTGTTTACTGTAAGTTTGGTCAGTTTAATGCATCCTTGCTGAATAAAATTTATTTTACAAAAATTAAAAAAATCTTAAGGACCCCAAACTTTTTAGTTGCAAAATGACAGATAAATCTACTAACCCAAACTCAAAATGAAATAAATTCAAAGATAATTAATATTAACCTAAAACTGTAGATGTTCAAATAAAAAGTGAAAATTACTAAGAGCATAACCAATAATTTTGCCGAGATGAGATTTAGTAACATCTATGTTCAAGGGAAAAATGAAAGGTGGTGTGGACATCTTACCCCATCTTATACTATTCTTTATGTGTAAAACATTTTAATTGAGGAAAAAATAAGAGTGCACCTTTTAAACAGAAAAGATTTCTGGACAGCACTACCTCTCTGTTATGCAGTTATGTTATAAATAGCTGCATATAAGTTTCATCACTATTGCACCGAACAACCACCTAGTGCCATGAAGTCAGTATATTTCCACTGGCGCACAACAGTATGAACAGACAGACAACAACAGTCTACGGAATCAAAGTCAAAACAAGAATGCCACCCACCACAGCCATGAGATGACCCCGCGTAGGCAAACGCCGCCCAAGTGGGATCTTGGCCCGATCGCGTGTAGGGTGAGCCAGAAGACTCTCCTCCTCAATCATGACCTGCAGAGATAAAAAAAACTCAGTATTAACACAGTGATTTTCAGCAGCAACCTTATCTGGTTTCTAATTTACACAACACAAAAGGCCTATATGACAAAAGGTGTTAATTAGTCTCACATTCATCTCAGTTTAATCCAGCAGTTGTTAGCCTGAAAACGAATTTGCAGATTTATAAATAGAAAGTGGCATATACAGATGATGTTAAATTCACACAAGTGGGTTCCTGGTATATGAAATGCAGTGAAATTACAAGAGGAAACAAGACTGTCTACTTCCCAGTCTGTAATTTCCTGTCTCTATGAAGCCGCTCCTTCTGAAAAGCACAATATGCTCAAATTGGTCAGCTGGACCAGTGTGTTGTGATTGGTCAACCACTTTGAGCGTGTTTGCAAGTCTCAACACACTACTAACTCAACCAGGCCCCGCCCCTTTATTTTGCATATGCCTTGGGCGGGAATTATTTAAATGAGGAATATAGTGACGTGTTCGTTCTCGGAAAAAATCTCAAGACTACAATCGATGCGTTTCAGAGAGTTCAGAGACAGTGCACACTGATATAGAGAATATATATAGATACAGAGATAAAGAGATTTTTCAAGCTCAAACAGCAACATTACACACTAAAGAAAGCTGAACATGTAAAAAAGCATAATAGGTCTTTAAACCCTCATTTGAATTATCGAATTATTGTGGCCATAGCAATAAAGCATGATGTTGGCTGGCTTAAGAGTGCTTAGCTGAAATATTTTTCATGGGTATGTCAACCAAAAAAGTTGTATTTTCTGCTTTTGTGAAAAAATTACATAAAGCATTTCCTAAAAGTGCAAAAACCAAATAATGACAAGAAGATAGAAAAATCTAAAAGTGAAATGGAAGACGGTTAGCACTAGAATATGAAAGAGAAAGAAATATATACAGAAAGAGACTGACTAATGACAGGAATGAGTGTGGGAGTGGAAAGCTAAAAGATGAGCATTAAAAAACAAGGAATGAATAAAGATATGTCCTTTTTAGGGTCACATCTATATGAAATGTCTGTGCTCACCTCATCCAGCACACGATTCTTAGCTCTGGTAATCGCTGTATTTAAAACATTGATCCAAGATTCCTTCTCCTCTGGACTCACGGCCAGAAACACAAGATTGGGACTCTAATGAAGAAAAAACACTTATCAAAATATCAACTATTACAGTTTTTAAAATGAATGATTATGGTATTTAGAATTTTCAAACATACGTTTTAAGGGTCTTTGAAAAACCCCAAAACAAATTTTCTTTGATCTTATTATGAAAGAATCAATTTCTTATTGCAAAATCTTCATGTTTGTGACCCCTTTAAATTTTCATCAAAAAGTAGTCTGATGATGACTGACACAGATTCTGATTATTGAGCAAGAAACAAAGATTAAGGGTGTGTTTACAATTGTAGTTTGGTTCTCTAGGTACTTTTGGTTTACTTAGCATTCACACTGTCATTTTTAACACTGAACCTAAAGATCCAAAACATAAAATGTATATTTCGTGTCGGAACTTACCAAACATCCAAAATAATGCTGTGTGTTGGACTAAATACGCTAGTTGTATGTGTGTACATATGACGGTATTTTTACCAGCTGAGAACTCAAGAGGAGCTTATAAAATGTGCAAAAGCGTAAAAACAGTGCCACAAATTCCTGTCACACACATAAACAAAGATCTGCTGCAAGAAGACGGTGGTTCTGACGCCTGTATCGAACCGTAATGGACACTGTGACTATGATGAAAAAAAACAGGTATTCTTGAGCATTGTGTCCTTTTTAGGGTCACATCTTATGACTTCACGTTCTGTTTTTGGTTCGTGTTGTGTTCGAACCCCACCAGAGTTAATTTGGAAGCGGACTGAGACCCCTTTTCAGGGGTTTCGGTCCGTTTGTTTGGTGTGCACCAGGGTTCAGATGGCAGCGTTCACACTTACTCAAATGAAATTCACTAACAGAACAATCGCACCAGAGTTCGTTTTAATCGAACCAAACCTGCCAAGTGTGAACACACCCTAAAAACTGATTAAACTCATTGTAGTAAAACAGGCACGATATGAATTGAACCCTTTTTTTTTTTTAATCCATAACGTCATAATGTTTAGTCCTTACCTTGTTTCCAGGATGTTGGCAGCGGAGCAGGGTAAATTTACTGTGGTTCTTCTTGCTGTGGCTCTTGGCCTTTCGCAGTTCCTCCGAGCGCTCGTACTGTGCCAGGTCAAACACTTCATGAGTCTTCCCATTATTCTTCATCTGAACACAAGAGCAGGAGCATCAGCACACAGACACAAGCCTGAAGCTATAAACAATTGCTAACATTAATTGAAATGATCAGCAGCGCTTTCCCAGGCCAACTGTGTGGACAACAGTGATTCATGGTGGGACATATTGATTTTAGCTCGAAGGATAGCAATAATTAATGTTCAACAGAACACTGCTGTGAGATCAGTCCATGCTGACAGAACACTAAACAAAACACCAACATTTGTTTTACAAAAAGTTACAAAAACCTCTGTACCCTTATTTAAGGATATATGAAGAACACAAAGAACAAATACAGCTATAAATCAATTCTGCAGTAACTTACTACTCTATGGAAGCTGGTTACACCTCAAGTATAACATCAAAAGGTACTTGTGACTTTATTTTGGGTATTCTGGATTGTTGGAAAAACCTACTTTTGTGAACTAGTCCTAGGCTTTTGGCCCGATCAGAACCAAACCAGTGCAGCGAGATTCTCCGGAGTCTCATTGTCAATAATTATCACAAAAAAAAGATTAAATTTCAATTCATGGTCCCTAATAGCCGTTCAAAGTGGTCGTTCAAAGTAAACTCAGCACACCTATGTAAGATCTCATTCTGTGGTGAAAAAGGACGCAGTGACTGGCCACTTGATGGCGTCATAACAGAAAAAAAACATGAAAATGGCTATAATTACTTCACCGTTAATCCGATCGACTTGAAAATTGGCATGCAGTGTCTTTGTCCAAGGTGCCATGATTGTCTTTGAGTACATTGACGTATCTCGAAAAACATGACCGCCATTGGCCAATGAAGTTTGAGCAGCTATCAGACAACGTTAAAGGAGGCTGATCAAAACGAAACTCGCTGGGCCTGTTTGACTCACAGCCCTAGAGGCCTTTGAATTTGAAAGAAATCGGCCACCAGGAGGCGCCTTCGCATTTTCCAAGTGTGCAAATGATCGTGTATTGCACGATTTTTCGCACACCCCCACGAAATTCATACCACATGGTAGAACTCCTCATTCTGAGGAACTTTGCCTCTAGGACCGCCTCTGTCCATTGACTCGTTTGTTAAATATTGGAGATTATTTCAAAAACCAACTTTGGCAAACTAGTCCTAGGTTTTTGGCTCAACAATGATTACTGTTAAAAAGCTTTAAAAAACATATATTTCCTATGGTAAATTGCCTGTATTTTCTGTTAATGGTCTTTTCCATGTATGATTGAGATGGTTACAGGCTTGTCTTTTAACGCATGTGCTTAAAGGCCTTAAAACGCTTGAACCCCGTTAATTGCTGCTTGCAGCTATATTTTCTAACTG
Organism: Anabarilius grahami; assembly: GCA_003731715.1. Taxonomy (NCBI): domain Eukaryota; kingdom Metazoa; phylum Chordata; class Actinopteri; order Cypriniformes; family Xenocyprididae; genus Anabarilius; species Anabarilius grahami. The sequence continues at coordinate 2,876,920 of RJVU01028973.1, forward strand.
TAATTGCAACTATATCTGACAACTGCTAATTTATGTTATGTAATTGTGGTTTACCATTTTTATACTTAAAAGTTTTGAACGCTAGCTAGTGTATATATCAGAGTGTTATATTGTACCTCAAAATTGCCATTGCAAATGAGACCTTATATCTCACAATGTGAATTATGAGGCTTAAGTGCATTATTTTTTGATTATGTTTCACATTTTACAATGAAACCTCAAGACCAGCACAAACCACACACATACATAACCAAGCCTGGTTCAGAACATATTCTCGATCCATGCCAAATAGTACAAAAGGAAAAGAACTGTGTTCTTTTCCATCAGAAATCAAGACAGATGTTCCAAACGGTTTTCAGTTAGTTCAGCCCCTCCTCTAATCATTCAGCCAGTGACCCATCTGTGAAAATGCTTCATTTTAAGGCAAGTCAGTCATCATTATAGATGACTGTGGTGAAAAAGAGGTAAATTTCACTGAACCTGAGGGGGGAAAAAACCCACAGTGGGACTTTAAATCCCACAGAGCCACAATGAGGGTCACAAAGGTTTCTGCTGAGATGAATATAAAAACATATTAGCATGCATGTGATGTCACACAGACAAAAAAACGTAGACATTTTAGGTCAGAGTTCTGCATGGTTACCATGCATTCACCATAGCAATGGAAATACGCAACAAAGGAATCTGGTGTCAGTGAGCTTGAGATTCAAGTACAAAGATCAAAGTGATCCATGATCACAGACCAAACAGCAAGCACAAGCAAACCAGCCTGTTCATAACATCTCTAGTTAATATGACTCTACAATATTCCGCTTAAAATTGGGTCAAGCTAAGACAGTTCACAAAGCAACCAGCTTTACGATAAAGAGCAGCATTTAGGTAAAATCCCCCGTATGTCACATATGGCTAAAGGTAATGTGTGTAACCGTATGCCTCCAGATGGCCTCCTGGGGTCACACATTTAAATGTGAGTGAGCGCACACTCTGAGAAAGAGCGTACTAGTGATGCTAATATGGAGCAAAAGACCCCTGGAGGAAAAGAGCCTGGCCTCTCTTCACCACATCAATATTTCACTCCCCCACTGTTGGCACAGCACGTTCCCGGCAGGGGGCCATCCCGATCTCTGGATTAACCACCTCCAAAAATAACCCACTAACCCACCATCTTCATTCTGACGGAGGTAACTCCATCTATAACAAGATGTAAGGACTAAAACGCACCCTTCGTAAAGAGTATACCTATGAATATTACATTCACTTTTGAAACGACCCAAGGATTTCAGAACAGAGCTGATTTTCAAGGCATTGTGAATTGGTAGTTTTATAAAGCTGGATCCGGATGCTTCACTTTGCTTGGAGCCATACAACTGTAAACTCAGTCTCAAGATGTAAGGACTGTACAGTGTAGTAAAGATGAGGTGAATACTGCAATTACTTGCCCGGTTGTACTTCTACGAACTGGCTGGAATTAAAGGCGGAAAATAGATTTGCAGAATCCCCTCGAATCACGTGTTCGGTGTGTTCTGTAATCTGGTTGACTGCATTATTCTGAGGTCAACCAATTTTCCTAAAATAGACATAATTAAAATAAACACAAGTAAACCTAACATCCTTTTGCCCTGCCAATTGGATGAGGGTTATGCAAAGTTAAATATCATAATTCAAACAGACACTGACACGTTTACAGATATATCGATGAATCCACACTGTTTATGAGTAAATCCTCCGTACATGTTTACATATGATCCATTTGCACACACGATGCACCCTCAACCGTGACTGATCAGCCTGAATACCGTGAATACTAGACTAGAGCATCAATTATTTACACTAGATGTATAGAGAGAGAGCTTGAAAAGAAGCACTTTGAACACAGTTATAGATGCTCAGCTGTCTACATGTATAAACTTCAAATAATTCACTTAGGAATCAGAAAGGATCGTAGCTTTTACGACTAGAGTTGCATGAAGTGTGTCTCACTACGCTACATGAGTGAGATCAATTGAAGAGTTATGTCAGGTGACATACTTCAGACAAGAACAGTGCTACCTTGAGCACTGAAGCAAAGTCAAGTGCAGCGGTGCATAACGCTATCAGTACTAAGAAAGCCACAGCAAACTCTACACAGAGCCTGAAGGCATGCGATCACCAGCGGACAGACCTGTAGCGCACATACTCAGACTGATGCAACCTGCTGACATTGTATTCTGGTACTATAAAAATAACCTTGCTTGTCTGACTGGTCGGATGATTCACAGGGCTAGAAGATGGGTATACAGAATGTTAATGTGATTTGCGGCTCCTTTGATGACTTTAATTTCTCTGAATACCTGGGGAATCTTGTGAAAATATAAAGTCATGTATGCCAAACCGAAATATTTTGAGAATTCAAGCAGTTGACAGTGGAAAAATGAAAAAACACATTATTTTTCCACATATTTAACGTTGTTGCAGCACCTCTCTTCCCAGTCTGTCAGTAACACTCCGTTTAGTTCATGTCTCTATGAAGCCCCTCCTTCTGAAAAGTGTGCTCTGATTGGTCAGCTGGACCAGTGTGTTGTGATTGGTCAACCGCTTCGAGTGTGTTTGGGAAATGTCACGCCCCTTACCATATTCGCGAGTTTCAACAATCTACTAACTCAACCAGGCTTCGCCCCTTTATTTTGCATATGCCTTGGGTGGGAATTATTTAAATGAGGAATATTGTGACGTGTTTGTTCCCGCAAGAAACTACTTGACTTTGCAACTTTTCAGACCTTTTTCATGCTCAAACAGCAACATTACACTGCATTCACACACAGGGCGTCGGCGTCGATGCTTGATGGAGGGCATGTCTGAAGCTTGGTGCTGATGCGACCATCATAGACAGTGTTGCCAAAATGCCAACATGATATTTAGCCCCTGAAATGCGAATTTTACCAGGGGAACCCCACCAAAAATGCGGATTTTACCCCCCAGAACAAAAATTTTACCAGGGGACCCCCCTGAAACGCAATTGAGCTGGTTTTGGGCTAGATTTTAGAAGCAATTGGGTGGGTTTTGTTGTGAAAACCTGGCAACCCTGATCACAGAGCAATCACATTACTTTCCGATGTTACATGAAATGCAATTGGCTAGTGCCTGTGCTAGGGTATTTGCATAAGGTGATCCAATTGGCTGACGCCTGCATTGGCAAAGTTTTTTACTTCTGCCGCAAGCAACGATAGTGACGCGACGCAACGGAACCCACAATTCAGTTCGGCAACGCATGACATCACCCGTTCAAAGTAAATGTTAACGGCGACGCCCAGTGTGAATGCACCGTTACACACTAAAGAGAGTTGAAAATGCATAATAATTCCTCTTTAAAATAAATGTAATCATTTATAAAATATATAAATGAATTAGTAATATATTAAAATACATTACAATATATTATAAAAACTTTTAATATTGAAGTTACATGTGTATTTTTTACGAAAGCATAACACTTAACTCAGGGTGCCGACTGCATCAGTGTCAGCAGGTCCAGTTTATGTCCATGTGGTCTGTCTCTGTAAAGTTCATGTCTGAATAATCCACCACATGAATAGGAAACATCCACACTCATTCTACTTCACTGCAACACCACATGCATTTGTGTGTGTACTTGGTCTCTACATGTAAAGCGATGTCTCTTTGAAGCATAGACTTTTGTTCTTCATCCATTCATTGTTTCCAAGTTAATTTCTAAAAACAAACTAGCAAAAAGACAGAATGGAAAAAGATTTTCAAATAAATCTGACATTGATTTGAATCTGTCACCCAACAGTAAAGACTGTGTAGACAACAATAAAGACTAAAGATCTTAGAGTCGCATTAATATTTCTGTTCATGGTGAACTTGAAAAAGCGTATGTGTTTCTTATTTGTGTCACTGACAGAACAAAACACATGGATGCAAATTGCTGCAGCACCTCATTTAGATGTTGAATGTGGTTTATTTACATGTGTTTCTTATCATGATGGCGTGACACTGGATTCAGCGTCCTGGACATCTCCAGGGAGCGAGAGAGGTGCAGCTGAGCTTTGAATCTTTTAATGTAAATAACGTTGCTCATTCAAAAGACAGCAGATGTGTGAATGAGGGATGTGCAACTGCTTTCTTAACTCTTAAAACCAATTACTTCACTTTAATGAGAAAACCACAGCACCCCTGTACAGTTTCCCATAATGATATGCTGTTATCTGACGGCTCCGTGAAAGTGATGAAAGCCTACGGGCAATGACAGAAACAAGCTGCTGCACTTCCATGAAAATTACAACCATGCCTCCACATGAGCTTCAAGTGAGCAAATGATTCAATTATAAAGATTTGTTGCTCCTACATCGAACCGGAAATTGAATATTTGTAAGCAACTTCAGGAAGCTTCAGGGATCTTTGGTAGTGGTCCTGACACAAAATCCATGACACAGGGAAATATTGATTGTAGCCACTAACCAGGTTCATTTGGGGCCACAATTGGGTTTCAATTTTCAGTGTTTATATAATACCCTTCAGAAAATTATAGCTTGTCAAAAGGATTACTTTGATGTTGCAAGAGTATGTCCTTTATATCAAGGACAGGAGGTTTTGGCAAACATTCATTACTCCTATTCATAACTCAGTATATAATCTCTGTTGTTTATGTTAAAATCTGAATGGGTAGTTGATATGATATACTTCTGAGAGGTTGACAGCATGAAATCATTATGAAAATGTATTATAATTGTCTTCATAACTCACCTCTTTTTCAAAGATGAACAGATGATCTCCTTTAAGCATCACAAAGCGATTTCGCCATATTTCCCTGAATATTCCTTTGCCGCTGAACCTGCGGATCCAGCCTACTTTGTCTGGTTGGGACGACGGCTGGTTGGCATCCTGAAGACCCTGAGTGTGTCAACAGTGACTCGGTTAGTGTGTCGACCGTCTTACATAATAGTATTCAAGTTCAAACAGATCTCTGTCACATCGCACTATGCTAAGCCAGCGTTTATTCCATATCTGTTACTTATTTTATAACTATTAGTAAGTTGTCTAATAGTGACTAATATATTTTCACAGGTACTGATACTAGAAAGTCCTAGTGTGTGTCTATTTGAAGTATTCAGTTTACTAAATGTAGTTTTGTTAGTAGCTATTTATTAAATACTAGTGCATATAAAACATTTAGTAACACTTTAAAATATTAATGCATTAACTAAAATGAGCTAACAATGGGCAATGCATTTTACAGCATTTATTGACCTTTGTTAATCTTAGTTAATAAAAATGTTCATGTTAGTTCACGGGGCATTAACTAATGTTAACAAATACAACTTTTGATCTTAAAAGATTTAGTAAATGATGAGACTAACGTCAGCTAAAATTAATAAATGCTGTAGAAGTATTTTTCATTGTTATTGCATGTTAACGAATGTAACAAATTAAACCTTATTGTAGTTTACGTGTGGTTACTAACATTTTTAGTAACATTTTTTAATATAATTAGTAAGATTTTTAATTGAACCCTTTGTAGTTACATGACAAGTAAAACTATTGTGACTACAGAAAAAAATTACTAGTACTAGTAATAATAGGTTTAATATATTAGTTAAATATGAATAGGTAGCTAGTATCTAATAAGTACTACTAAGATAAAATAGGCTACTAGTAACTATTGAGTCCATAATTTAATCCATAGTGTCTAATTAATAAGATCACTTTTGGAATAAGAAGGTAAAAAAGATGTAAATGTAACAAAAAACAGTAACAAAATAAATAGTTAACGTTAATACAGCCTGACATACTGCACCCTAAAAATATATTCCAAAATGTTTTACTGTAAGTCGGTCAATTAAGGGTGTGGTCAATTAAAAATGCAGTTAAATAAAGTAAAATATGTAAATAATACGCGCGACTATGAGCGTAATGGACGCGCTCACATTCGGCGTTTCATAACAAAGGAGTCATTGTTAAATTAATTTACACATTAAAAAAGCAGAACACAAGCTGTATTACATTCAGTCACTGTTCAATAAAACTATCATTCATCAACATTAGCCTTTACACATCAGAGACTCACTGTATGAAATTCTCACCCTTTTGACCAAATGGCTTTTCTTCATGCTGTTCGCAAAATGTCTTTTCCGACGTATATTCCGCGATATGTCCCGCTTTCTAGAAGAAACTGAGGTGATTTTGTTTATCTTTTGATGTGAATTTGCCGTGGTCAGGTGTTGTATATGGCACGAGCTGTTGGCTCTCAGCACTGATGGACTGCCAGTCTCTACATTGACGATTTGCAATCCGCGGGCACAGGCTCTCCATTGGCTTGGGTGAGTCCCTGAGCTGCTGTGCTTCTCACCGACACGGATTTTCCCGTTTATAGAGCTCGACTGCTCCATCTATTGAACGAGCACAGCTGTCGGAGTGATGTCACGGTGCGTATTGAGCTTCAGTGGAGCTCTGTTTCCCCTCATCAGCCTGAACACACCGCAAATCAGCAACGGATATAGTTATTTTAAGTGATAATCAATATTACAGTGTTTGTTGTGTGTAACCTAATGAATTCAAGAATATAGGTCATGTATTTTATAATGTGATGCACAATTATTGTAATTTAATTACTTTTACCTTGCAAAAAGTAACGTAAGGGATTACTCCTAATTTTTCTGTAATTTAATTACAGTTACTTTTGATGTAATTGCATTGAATATTGTATAGAACAGTTCTATATAAAACAATAGTGGATTTAACATCAAAATGTAATGTTAAAATGTATGTTTTTAATGTGATCTTCTCCCTTTACATACTCAAGAATAATTTATGCAATTGTAAATTGTTTATTTAAAAAGAATCAAAAGTGCAGTTTTTGCAGTCTATCCTTGTTTTGATCAACTGGTCAGGTTGAAATGAGATTTATAAAGTAATTAGTAATAAGTATCCAATATCTTTTTAGAGAGAGTAATTAGTACATAATCTAATTACACTGTTGAAAATGTTATTAATTAATTTTTTAGAGTAACTTACCCAACACCAGAACTGATTAACTTGTATTTTCAACTGAGGAAAGTTGTCCTATAAAGACTATAACAATAATGTTGATTCATTCATATTTTAGAATAATTTTTGTGAATGTTGTCCTGCAAACTAAAATGACAATATGATAGTTTTAGTTTTTTGGGGACCAAGTTAACACAATGAAACCGCTACATATTCAGGCAAGGATTTTGTTCATAAATTGCAGGTTGGGGCAATTTCTTACATGTTAATGCATCACATTTCTGATGATTCAAGCATCACTTTTCTTCATAATTGATTATTAAAGGGTTAGTTCACCCAAAAATGAAAATAATGTAATTTATTACTCACCCTCATGCCGTTCCACACCCGTAAGACCTTCGTTCATCTTCGGAACACAAATTAAGATATTTTTGTTGAAATCCGATGGCTCCGTGAGGCCTGCATAGGGAGCAATGACATTTCCTCTCTCAAGATCCATTAATGTACTAAAAACATATTTAAATCAGTTCATGTGAGTTCAGTGGTTGAATATTAATATTATAAAGCGACGAGAATATTTTTGGTGCGGCAAAAAAAAAAAAAAAAAAAACTTATTTTAAATCACTGCTTAGGGAAGCTTCGGAGCGTTATGAATCAGCATATCGAATCATGATTCGGATCGGGTGTCAAACCACCAAACTGCTGAAATCACGTGACTTTGGCGCTCCGAACCGCTGATTCGACACGCTGATTCATTATGCTCCGAAGCTTCATGAAGCAGTGTTTTGAAATCGGCCATCACTAAATAAGTCGTTATTTTGTTTTTTTGGTGCACCAAAAATATTCTCGTCGCTTTATAATATTAATATTCAACCACTGTACTCACATGAACTGATTTAAATATGTTTTTAGTACATTAATGGATCTTGAGAGAGGAAATGTCATTGCTCCCTATGCAGGCCTCACTGAGCCATCGGATTTCAACAAAAATATCTTAATTTGCATTCCGAAGATGAACGAAGGTCTTACGGGTGTGGAATGACATGAGGGTGAGTAATAAATGACAGAATTTTCATTTTTGGATGAACTAACCCTTTAACTGTTTAAATTTAGCTGAAATGTATATAATAAAGGCAGGTTCCATTTGTGACAACTTACCCCATACAGTGTGAAAACATACTGCTGGGTCAGTCATTTTTTCCTGGATAATAAGTGTTAATGTTCAATACATTTCTGACTAGACTATTACTTGTGTAACAGATTTGTTTTAGTAAATCTAAAATGAAGTGTGGAGCAAAAGTTAAAAAAGACACAATAAATGAGAGCATAGATCTGAATATAGCACATAAAATTATTAGAATTGCAATAAAACAAAATGCATAAACAAACTTTAAAATAGAAAACATCTATTATGTAACTCAAGTATATAGGGGGATTTCCTAGGATATTCCCTTCTACAAGCTCTGAGAAAACCACACACACACGATCACTATAATTACACTGCTCTAAGCTTCTTTTCCGTCTACATAAATTGACCACATTATTCTAAAACGAAGCAAGAAATGTTTCCCTTGGATTGACAAAGCGTTCTACATCTGCCCAGGAGAGGTTAAGATTTCTTTTATCCAAATCTGGAAATGACAAACGGACACATCTTAGGCCTGGTTTTTGTTCCACTGTATGAATGTGTATTTTGGTACAAAACATCACGCGTGACATAATCTGGCTGGAAATCTACCAGGCCCTTTACTGACTCATCATAAGCAACTGTTAATGTTTTTAATCCACACACAGAAAACTGTGCTTGATGCAGTAAAGCCATTAAGTCGTTCAGGTCTGCCGGTCCTCTGGATGATGGTGGGGATTAATGGACGTGATTAGTGAGGGAGGAAGGGGAGTTATAGTGGAGCAACCTGAACTTGTCTATGGGGGTTTAAGCTCTGGAGGTTTAAGTGATGACCTTAAAGGTCAGGGCTAATTGATACAATTTCAGCAGTAAATCATTTGTGAGGTGTTACACGGCCTGCCAACTGAGGCTTTGGTGGTAATAAAAACATGAAAATGTGTTGGTCTGAATTTATTGGAAGAATCAATTGATAAACATTTTTCCTTTCATTTATTGAAGAACATAAAATATTGTCACATATTATGTTGTCAGGTTAATCAAGCTATGTACAAAGGCAAAGATAAATTAGTAGGACTTACGAAAAAAAGACATGCACGGACACACAAAGATGTTTTATACAAGGTTTTAAAGCTCGCTGATTGAAACTTTTTGTCTACCAAGAACTGTCATATTAATTGTTAAAAGCCTTCGATGGACATTAATATTATAGTAATTGTGAACTGATGAGCTCTTCTTCTCGAGTTCAAGACATTAATGACTTTTCCAGCTGGGTTGGGCACTTTTGATGCGAAATTTCACATTATTGTCATATATATGACAATAATGTGAAATTTCGCATCAAAAGTGCCCAACCCAGCTGGAAAAGTCATTAATGTCTTGAACTCGAGAAGAAGAGCTCATCAGTTCACAATTACTATAANTCAAGCCAATAAATAAAAATGTTGTCATTGTGAACACTTTTGGGGTATTATTTACATGTGATCATAAAAATTATGCACATTTACAGTGTTTCACATACCATTATCAACACTTTGCATATATATATATATAAGCAAACACTTTACAACACGTTTCAACTCATTTACATTAGTATTAGTTAGCGCATTAAGTCTCATGAACAATGAACAAGAATTTCACAATATTTATTAATTTAGGCTAATGTTTACTACATATTTCTGCACATTTCCACATATACTAACACATTTTTAACAATTCAGATTGTTGCTTGTCCTTATGAACAATAGTATATTTATTATTATATTATTTATATGTCACCTAGATTAATAAATGCTGTACAAATTGTTGTTCATTGTTCATTAATGTTAAAGAATTGAACCTTATTGTGCAGTATTACCATTTACCTCCCTAAAACTGAAACATTTCAAAGGAATGTTAGGAGAGGGCAAATATGCTCAGCTCAGGGTTCAGAGGACAGACAGCGCACATTAATAGAGTTATGAGAACAGCTCAACGTCGGCTCATCTGACGGCCTCTTCCTTGTGTCCTGTCTCCACCTGAACCCACAGAGAGCATCACTTCCTCCAGGAAGCTGTAACAGATAACAGGAACATATTTGGTTTATAATGCATGAGTACAGTCAGCACGTTATTTGGCAGAATCCTCAGTGGGTAACAAAATATGTCAGACATCACTTATGTTGAACTGATGTATTACCTGCTAGGGAGAAATTATAAACAAACAGAAAGCAAAATTATCAAGCACGTATTTTTTCAGGAAGTTTATAGCGTCAAGTTGGTAAAGTAGTATCTAATGGCTATAGCGTTAAACTAAATTCATTTGGTTGAAAATATTAATATTCATTCAGAGTTTACATGTCAGTCAACATATGTAAATACTGAAATAAATTAAGTAACAACAGTAATATTTTAAATTATTATTACAATCTGAAATACAATTGTATTACTAATAAGAGTTTTCTATTGTAATATATTATAAAATGTAATTCCTTTGATGTCAAAGCTGAATTTTCAGCATCATTACTCGTCTTCAGTGTCACATGATCCTTCAGAAATCATACTAATATGATATTATATTTTTATGAAATTTTTTTTTTTAGGATTCTTTGTTTAACAGAAAGTTCAAAAGAACAGCATTTATTTGAAGTAGAAATCTTGTGTAGCATTATAAATGTCTTTAATGTCACTTTTGATCAATTTAATGTGTCCTTGATGAATAAAAGTATTAATTTCTTTAAAAGAACATTTGTTGACCCTCAAACTTTTTGGCAGTAGTGTATATAGAAAATATATAATTCATATATTAAATTAGTGCAATATCTAAGAGAAATCAAAATCATCTTATAAGTCAGAGCACCAAGAAACAAAACTCCATATAGTCCAGAGTGAAACCTCCTCCAGAATGAGACCCTGAAGGATTCAACGAAGTTATATGTGCACAACAAGTGTATGTTCTTTACACAACACCATTCTAGGGCTGATGTCACTGTAACCGGGATCTTTCTTGAATAAGGCATAAAGGCTTGTGTGCTAGAGGGCTAATGGATAGAGGTGAGATGGTGAAAAGAGCGTTAAGAGCATTTAAAAACACTGACCTCTTAGTGTTGTGAATGGCCGTGCCCCCGAGTACGATGCGTACCCCCGGCATTGTGCGGTTCAGGTTGTAAACAGTTAATGCCTCCTCGTAAGTGGCACCGCCAATTATGAACACAATAATGTCTTGAGGTCTGAAGGGTGAAGACAGAGTGTGAAGGAGCACATTTATTTAACTGCAGTCCGTGTTAGAGCTGCACGATTAATTCTGCTCTGGATTCAAACACCCACGAGATCTTATTCCTTAATGACAATGATTCGCTATGTCTATTAAAAATTTGACAAGCACGATCACAGCGAACATTCAGATCTGGGTTCTGACCCAGAGAGAGCAGTTTTCATGTATATGTATGAAACAGCTTGAAACCACAGAGTATCATTATTTCTGTGTTACAATAATTCAAATGATCACAGAAGTACTGGGATAAAAGTTTATAGTTTGTATATAAACACTGGTGTCTATGGAAGTGATCAAAATAGGGTGAATAACCTTTTGAAAGTAACTTGATGCTTCAAATAAAGATTGTATCGATTACATTGTTACACCAGTAGGTGGCGAAAAGTAACTGTTAAAATGTATTTGTCATTGAATCATTCATTCAAGAGACTTGTTCAAAAACACTGATTCATCCAGTAATGAAACAAGTGAAGTCTTTATGAGTGAGTCATTGAATCATTCATTCAAACCAATAAAAAAAAATTTATTCAAATTAATTAAATATTTATTATATAATATAGACTGCAGTAGGGCTGCATAATTATTNTAATCATATGCAAAATAAAAGTCTTTGTTTACGTAATATATGTGTGTGTTATGTGTATAATAATTATGTATATATAAATACACACACATACATGTATATATTTAAGAAAAATTTAATATTTATATATAAAATATTTATGTTTATATATAATATAAATTGTATATATATATTTATATATATATTTATACATACATATTTTCTTAAAGATATACATGTGTGTATTTATATATACATAATTATTATACACATAACACACACATATTTTACGTAAACAAAGACTTTTATTTTGCACAGGATTAATCACGATTAATAATTGTGCAGCCCTAGACTGCAGCAATTAACATTTTGTCAGAACCCCTAGTAAATTACATGTGATTTTGTTTAGTTGTCTGTTCAGAATCGTGGGAGAATTGTGATCTCTATTTTAAACAAAAGAATCGTGATTCTCAATGTATCAAGAATCGTGCAGCTCTAGTCCATGTGTTTCAATCCAAGCACAAAGTTTCTGAATTGCACATTAAACAGCCTATGACACACTTCACCTTTAAAGAAGCAACAAAATGCTCACATTAAATGTCTATAAGTGTGCCTGTACATTATTAATGCATGAGTATGAATGGCAGTCTATTTATGTATCTGTATCACCTGTCTCTAAGAGAATTTGGCCCGAGGTAGGGGAACTGGCTGTCCTTCAAACGACCCTTGATCAGCTGATCCAGCGTGTCATGTAGGAGCGGCTGATGCTGTGTGTACACATTTTCGACTCCCTATTCAAACACATAAACAAGTTATAAACAGCATGTGACTATAGCTATATGACATGTTAAAGTGTACCTATTATGCACTTTTACACAGTGTTGATTTTGTTTTGTTTTACTAGAATAGGATTTAATGCTTGAATGTCTAAAAAAAAAAAAAATTATTTTCACATATTTTACAGTAGCTATGTTTCCATCCACCAATTTTTATGGTATCGCATTTTAAATATATATATATATATTTTTTTTTTTTACTAAATTTTAAAAATGCACATAAAAAACGTATGCAAACATTTTTATCTGATAAGATATGCGCATAAACTATGATGGAAACATTTGCTGAATAGTCAACAGAGGCTGTGATTGGATGACTGGACAAGTTTTATTGCACAGCATCTCAAATATTGGTTTGATCATTCTGAATTGCCTGAGCCAAAGTCTGTCATCAGAATGATTTGGTTTAATTCCCTTTCCCGAAGCGTCTCACACGACTGCATCCATTAACACCTGTGCTCTCTGAGGCGCAAGTCCATTATGACGTAGAAAAAAAGAGACATGATTTCTTCCCTGATTACAGCAACTTCCATTTTTATTACAGATCATTTGCACCAATTTCCCACAACATTTTGTTCTCACATGGGATGGAAATGCTGCTTTATTTGCAAATGTCAGTAATCTCTATGAAACTCTCTGATTGGTCAGATGAACCGGTGTGTTGTGATTGGTCAAGCGCTTCAAGTGTGTTTGGGAAATGTCCCGCCCCTTACCATAACACATTACTAACTCAACCAGGTTACTAACTAACTCAACCAGGCCCCGCCCCTTTATTTTGCATATGCCTTGGGCGGGAATTATTTAAATGAGGAATATCGTGACATGTTTGTTCCTGGAAGGAAACTCAAGACTACAATGGAGGCGTTTCAGGGAGTTCAGAAACAGTGCGCACCGATATAGAGAATAACTCCTGCTGGAGGGACTTTGTGCTTTGAAAATTTAAAAATAAGACCAATTTAAGAAAACACATTGGTAAACTGATGATCTACCTTGAGTCCTTTGAAAAACTGCTTGGTAATGGCCACAGCATCTGTAGGAGCGATGAGGTCACTTCCTCTGACTCGTTTTCCGCCATATTCCACCACGGCCTGAACCATCTACAGCACAGATGGAGGCAAAGTTGCTTTCCTTTTTAATAATAGTACTAGTAATAGTTGGACTTGACCAATCAATAACAATACGCTGTGCTACAGGACAGATCTGCTGACCCTCACCTTGCGGTGTCTCTCTGACACCCCTTTGCGATTGAGCTCTTCCATAAGGCTGGGCAGAATACTGCTGCTGTGTTTCTCGTAGCGAAGCGCATACAGCATTACCAGCCGCACAGCGTCGATTTCAGAAAGCCGAGGGTTCTGCAGTAGCCGCCTCAAGCTCTGCAGGAAGAGGAACAAGTTCATCATCAGCAATGGTGCAAGATTTACAGTGCTTAACATACTGTAGGCGAACACAAAATACTTTGTGGATGGACATTCACTCAGTTCAAAGTCTCTATTCTTATTAAAGCTGTGTTTATTTGATCAAAAAATCCAGTGAAAACAGTGATGTTGTGAAATAATAATCAGCACTTTTTGTGATAAGAATGCAGGTGTACTCTCTGACCTGTTGTGCGTTGGAGTGGTCATTCTGGCAGGCCAACTCCTGCTCCACCTCTGACACCTCCATCAGCTGTCTTTCACTGACCAGGCGGGACAGCTCCCCAACCACTGTCACGTGTTTTGAGACCGTGCCCGACATTTTCTTAAACTGGGGGTAGTTATCCACAAACGCCTACAAAGGGGGCCAGAAAGTGGTCATAATACTGTAACACAATAAAGGTTCTTTAACAGGGGTCTTCATGGTTCACTCTTCATATAAGATGATGTGCTTCTATTGTTCTCCTCATATGCAAGTCACTTTGAATAAAGGCATCTGCTAAATGATTAAATGTAAATGTGCTACAGTGAACAGTTTCTTGTTTTTATGACATGAGGACTTAATAAATCGTTATCTTGGGCAAAATAAGCTGACATTAAAGGGTTAGTTCACCCAAAAATAAAAATTCTGTCATTAATTACTCTCCCTCATGTCGTTCCACATCCGTAAGACCTTCGTTCATCTTCAGAACACAAACTAAGACATTTTTGATGAAATCCAAGAGTTTTTTTTGTTGTTTTTTTTAATCTTCAATAGAAAGCAACATAATTGCTGTCATTCAAGGTCCAGAAAAGTAGTAAAGACATAGTTAAAATAGTTTAATTTGATGGTAATTACGTTGCTTTCTATTAGGGATAAAAAAACCTCTTCGATTTCATCAAAAATATCTTAATTTGTGTTCTGAAGATGAACGAAGGTCTTACAGGTGTGGAACGACATGAGGGAGAGTAATTAATGACAGAAATTGTGTGAACTAACCCTTTGACTGGCTTCAGCAGTGGTTCGCTCACCTTCATGTCAGATATGGACTCTAACTTCTGTTGGTCCTTGGGCTTTTTCTTCTGAAAATCCTCCATCAGGTTCTTGATGTTTGTTCCAATCTCACCAAAATTCAGGTACAAGTTCTTATTGAGAGAAAGAGAACAAAAACAACATATAGAGTGGGGTCCAAAAGTCTGAAATCACTAAAAA
>RJVU01028973.1:2892308-2907537 GCA_003731715.1 Anabarilius grahami
AAAAAATTTCATTTGTGCTTTCTTTTGCTTTAATGACAGTATGTAAGGGGTTAAACATGGACAAGTCACAACTAGTAACCTAGAAATTGTAAACAATTTGTATTCATGTTGTAATAAGGTTTCTTTGTTTTAAATTTTTCAAAACCCTAAAACTTTATTTTCAACTTACAAGACCTCATTGTGTAAACTACATTAGTTTCTTTGAAACTAAAATCTACTTGGTAAATAATTTCATGATGTATTAAGCTCTTTAATGGAATCTGTTAATGTACTTCAAACAATATGTAACTCACATTTGCATAAAACTCATCATTTTCTGCAGACAAGACCACCTCCCGTAGGTCCTTACTGATTCCAGGCACTCTCGACAGGTCTATGCGGTTGTTATTGAGGCCCAGTAGCTCATGAACCATAGCCTGATACGTCCACTAGAGGAATCAAACACAGGCACATGTAGCAATTACTGCAATATCAGCACACTAAATCATTATGTAATAATTATTTTGCTGCAGTAACATTTTTCAGCAAATGCAAGCAGGGTGCACTGGCTCCTGTAAATCTCACAGTAGGGAAAAATAATAAAATGCATCCTGTTTAATGTCTAACACTAAAATTGAAGCACTGTTTTAGCAGTTTTCTAATATAATCCAGAATTAAACCATGGGCTCTATCTCCCTCTGGTGGTCATGTCAAGGATTTTGCATTCAGATCTTGCTCTGTAAAATGAGATTTGGATGTAATATATTAAGAGACATTGTTTCTTGCCTGGTTGAGAAGGGGAGTAATGGCATCATCGCTTCTGTCTAAAATCAGGAGAAGAGGAGGTACTTCTGTTTTTCTGAAGTCAAACAGTTCATACTCCTTAGTAATGATTTGCTGAGGGAAACACAAACAGATCATTAGTTGATACATTTTTCTGTAGAGTAAATCAAATTATAAAACAATCACCTGTTCACCGAAATGCATACAACAGATCTATGACACAATTACAAAAATGAAGTCTTACTTTGACACTCTCTGCCAGCCTTTTGGACATGTCCGAAGAGAGCTGGTAGCGGATCATGGGGCATTTCTTCAGGGACAGCAGCACTGATGTCAATCCCTGAGTGACACGAGGCAGTACACTGGGCTCCCAACTGCGACCCTATAAACATGCACAGAGATATTCACAGAGAGCCTAAAACAGAAGGATTCCTGCTCACAAGAGTCCCTGATAGTTCTGAGATAATGATTAACTTGATGAAAGAAATGAAATGAAAAGATGAAAGGAAATAATTCCAAGCAGCACAAGTAGATCTTGTGAACTAATTTACATGTTTTGAACCAGTTTTCGGTTTGGTATCATAACATACCTTAATCCCTGTTAATAACTACAAACTATATTTAAAGAGGACCTATTATGCTTTTTTACATTTTCATCTTTCTTTAGTGTGTAATGTTGCTGTTTGAGCATGAAAAAGGTCTTAAAGGTGCCGTAGAACGTGTTTTCAAAAGATGTAATATAAGTCTAAGGTGTCCCCTGAATATGTCTGTGAAGTTTCAGCTCAAAATACCCCATAGATTTTTTTTAATTCATTTTTTTAACTGCCTATTTTGGGGCATCATTAAATATGCACCGATTCAGGCTGCGGCCCCTTTAAATTCTCGTGCTCCCCGCCCCTGGAGCTCGCGCTTGCCTTAAACAGCATAAACAAAGTTCACACAACTAATATAACCCTCAAAATGGATCTTTACAAAGTGTTCGTCATGCAGCATGTCTAATCGCGTAAGTATGGTATTTATTTGGATGTTTACATTTGATTCTGAATGAGTTTGATGGTGCTCCGTGGCTAAAGCTAACATTACACACTGTTGGAGAGATTTATAAAGAATGAAGTTGTGTTTATGAATTATACAGACTGCAAGTGTTTAAAAAATGAAAATAACGACAGTCTTGTCTCCGTGAATACAGTAAGAAACGATGGTAACTTTAACCACATTTAACAGTACATTAGCAACATGCTAACGAAACATTTAGAAAGACAATTTACAAATATCACTAAAAATATCATGGATCATGTCAGTTATTATTGCTCCACCTGCCATTTTTCTCTATTGTCTTGCTTGCTTACCTAGTCTGATGATTCAGCTGTGCACAGATCCAGACGTTAATACTGGCTCCCCTTGTGTAATGCCTTGAACATGAGCTGGCATATGCAAATATTGGGGGCGTACATATTAATGATCCCGACTGTTACGTAACAGTCGGTGTTATGTTGAGATTCGCCTGTTCTTCGGAGGTCTTTTAAACAAATGCGATTTATATAAGAAGGAGGAAACAATGGTGTTTGAGACTCACTGTTTGTCATTTCCATGTACTGAACTCTTGTTATTCAACTATGCCAAGGTAAATTACATTTTTGATTCTAGGGCACCTTTAAAGTTACAAAGTCCTTCCAGCAGAATGATTCAGAATTTCTGAACTCCCTGAAACGCCTACATTGTAGTCTTGAGTTTTCTTCCAGGAACAAACACGTCACAATATTCCTCATTTTAATAACTCACGCCCAAGGCATGTGCAAAATAAGGGGGCGGGGCCTGGTTAAGTTAGCGCTTGTACACACGGAGAAGCGTTTAGCTGTATACGTAAACATTATGTATCGTATCTGCGTTTTGTCCAGACGGATCCGGCATTTTGGGAGCCTGAAACCGCTATTTAACCCAGAGTGGATAAATCTGAAAAGGACACCCTTGCATTTTTGTGTGAACAGCCAATCCGTATATTTTGTGAAACGATGATTTCATCACCCCACGTCTCGTCTTCATCTTCTCGTTGTTGTGTTTGTTTACAGTGCGCAAGGTTTATGCGCATGCTCCAAGTCTCCGTTTTTAGTGTATCTCTGTGGCAGAATTACAGCGCCACATACTGGTCTGGCATGTATACTACATCGTTTTGAGTCGGTTTTAGTGGTTTTGTGTGTACGCAGATATTTCTTAATACGTGTTTATGGAAACATTTTTTAGAACGAGTACAAAAAAAAACATTGGATAGGGAAAGCTCTGGCTTCATGTGGATGTGGCCTTAGTTAGTAGTGTGGTTAAACTCGCAGTTATGGTAAAGGGGCGTGACATTTCACAAACACGCTGTGACCAATCGCAACACACTAGTCCAGCTGACCAATCAGAGCACATTGTGCTTTTCAGAAGGAGGGGCTTCATAGACACAGGAACTAAACAGAGCGTTACTGACAGACTGGGAAGAGAGGTGCTGCAACAATGTCAAATATGTGAAAAATAAACTGTTTTTTGAACATTCAAGCATGAATGTACCAAGAATAATAGGTCCCCTTTAATGATCCATTTAGAAATAATTGAATGCAGGCCAAAACATACAGAGCAATGAAGTACAAGCACAAGTTCCATATTTAAAAAAAGAAATAAAAAGAATAATCTTACCCTGGATACTCCTTGAAGGTTGAGGGAGAAAAGATGAGGGTTCACAGCAATGAAATCTCCGTAGAACTCCTAGAGTAGCAAAATTATCAGTTTGATAACATTTTGTGGACACTATATATAAATATGGAAAGCATGACCCACCTGCACTTCTGCAACTACTTCCTGTTCATCCGCCTCAGCCAAAGCCTTTATCTCACTCTTACTGATCACGTTACTGAAATCTGCACAGAATAAGCCTAAAGTCAGTGAAAGTGCATCTTCTGACCACCCTTATTCTGCAAACTCATATAAATAAGAGGTAAACTGATGCTGGCACTCACAGATGAAATAGACACTATACTTGGGCCGACGAAGCTCTTGAATCAGATGCTCTACGTTCTCCTGAAAGCAGAGACATTCAAGTATGAAACCACCTGGAAATGCAGTCTAAATATATTCTATAACAATGATGAAACCTTGGTTGGCCGGAGAAAGCAGATGGCTTTGAGGTGCTTCATATTGTCTCGGTTTTGTGAGTCAATACGCTCAAAAAGGTAGACCTCCTTCTGCAGGATCTCAGACTGAGTGTAGACCACACTCACAATACTGGTCTGTAAAGAAACAGAGGAAGAGTAAAGAGAACATGCTAGCACTGTTTTAACCACTGATTGTCCCTGTCTATGACTAGTTTACAACACAGACATCTAATTTATTTACAAACAAATAAGAGTTCAGTTCAGTTGGTTAAGACACATGACAGCAAAACCCATTTACAGTGCACACAGTACTAGATTATCATTGGCTTAAGCACATTTGCACTTTTATGTTTGAACTGTTAAGGCTGTTTAAATTCACTTACCGTCTCCTTGTCCATCAGCAGCACCTTCATCCCGGGTCCGCTGCTCTCTATCATTTTGGAAATATACTGCTTGACAGCCAGAGTCACGTTCATTTTGTCGTTTTATATATGTTCTGATTGTCAGTGAGAATGGGTCAAATGATCAAATCCTTTCAAAGTTGTTTAACTAATGATAAAAAGCTCTTTTCATTAGTAAACTACTCCCGTATACACAATACTGTTGACAATGGGAGACAGACAACTCACTGCGCTTCCTTCTACTTCCGGTGTACGCGAGTATTCGATCCGCATCTGATTTGGGATCTGTTGTAGTTCAAATCGGTCTGTCAGTCTTGTAGGGTCGATTTACTAGTTCAACTGATCTGGTAACAGTTCATAGAGCATTAACAATATCCCATAATTCAAGGCTGCTACGTAAAACGGAGTAAATAAAACGCCATATTGGTGAGGTCGATGGAGGTTTTTTTTCCCTCGCCCCAAACGAGCGTAATGAATCACTGAACTCTTATTTTTTTCTTCTGTGCCAGCTTCGTTTGTGTTTTATAGCATGATTGCTTAATGTTATGAGTTTATTAAACTTTTAGCTATCATCAAAATAAATACTAAAAAAAAAAAACTTTCAGTGAGTCGTGGAGTTCGAAAAGATTCGACTCAGAAGAACGATTCGGTCATAAATCGGACATCTCAACCAGACGACCTAAAGCATTATTTATTCGTTTATGTGTTTTATAGTATGAATATGTAAAGTTATGATCTCATTAAACTTTTATTAATCATAAAAATAAATACTAAAAAACAATTTCATAACTATGTTGGTTCAGTGAGTTAGTGCTCGGACCAATTAAAGGGTTAATTCACCCAAAAATGTATTTATTACTCACCCTCATGTCGTCCCACACCCGTAAGACCTTCGTTAATCTTCGGAATGCAAATTGAGATATTTTAGTTGAAATCCGATGGCTCCGTGAGGCCTCCATAGCCAGCAATGACATTTCCTCTCTCAAGATCCATTAATGTACTAAAAACATATTTAAATCAGTTCATGTGAGTACAGTGGTTCAATATTAATATTATAAAGCGACGAGAATATTTTTGGTGCGCCAAAATAAATAAAATAACGACTTATATAGTGATGGCCGATTTCAAAACACTGCTTCAGGAAGCGTCGGAGCATAATGAATCAGTGTGTCGAATCAGCGGTTCGGAGCGCCAAAGTCACGTGATTTCAGCAGTTTGACACACGATCCGAATCATGATTCGACACAAAAGATTCATAACGCTCCGAAGCTTCATGAAGCAGTGTTTTGAAATCGGCCATTACTAAATAAGTCGTTTTGGCGCACCAAAAATATTCTCGTTGCTTTATAATATTAATATTGAACCACTGTACTCACATGAACTGATTTAAATATGTTTTTAGTACATTAATGGATCTTGAGAGAGGAAATATCATTGCTGGCTATGGAGGTCTCACTGAGCCATCGAGTTTCAACAAAAATATCTAGCATGAGGGTGAGTAATAAATGACATTATTTTCATTTTTGGGTGAACTAACCCTTTAAGTTGGTTTCGTGAAAGAATTGATTCTAAAGATTTGATTCATCATTCAAGAAGAATGATTCAGTCAGGAGTTGGACATCGTAACAATCAATCTCACCAGCATCTACTGCACTTTTTAAAAATTAACAGTGTTGGGGAAAGTTACTTTTAAATGTAAGAATTACAATAATCATCATGTTTACATAGCGCACACAATGCCTCTGCACCTTACTCCCGATTTTTCTCAACATGGGGACAAAGGTGTCATTCATTAAATGGGAAAACAAAGTAACGTGCATTACTTATTTGAAAAAGTAACTCAAATATTTAGTTGAAAGTATGTTACTTTACTAGTTACTTGAAAAAAGCAATCTGATTACATAACTTGCATTACTTCTAATGCGTTACCCCAACACTGAAAATAATTTATGGGTTTTTCCAAACATCACTGTTATATTAATGTGATTTCATTACAATTTTATTATCATCAAAAGAAATACTAAAAAAAAAAAAAAAAATTCATTACCAGCATTAAAATGCTGGTTCAGTGCATTTCATTCGGGTGCATGAATGAATTCAGTTTAAAGATTCAAATTCATCACTACAGTCACTTAACTCTTACTGTATTTTACCAGCATCTAATGCTAAAATTACTAATGTATGTTATTTGAATATTATTTTGATAACATTTAGGTTACAATAAAGATATGATTTAATGAAACCTTTATTAATCATCAAATTAGATACTTCAAAACAGCTTTAAAATGACAAATGATGAGATATCCATATCAGTTATCTTACATTTATACTGCAATGTGCAAGACAGGGAACATGGGGATTACTACGGTACTGATCCAGACAATACCATTTAGACAGAAACCACTAATAATCAATTCAAGAAAAAAAAAAAAAAAAAAACTTGATGGAAAAGATGATCTGAATGTTGATAGCTGCATACAAAGCATTCCTGTATAGGCATGTGGTATTATGAACAGAGTTTGGTGGAGTGTTGTCAGTCCTCTTCATAGCCCACAAGCTTTGCACTTATTTTCCATAATCGCAGAGCAGCGAGATCATCTTTACCTTCAGGAGCTGGTTCCTTCAGCTTACAATCACTGCAAACAGATCTCAGAATCATTCAGTGTCAAGCATACACATCAGAACAGAAAAGGTTCAATTTTTAGAAAAGAGAGGTGCACCCACAATGTAAAATATGTAAAAATAAGGTGTTTTTTGAACATTAAAGCATTAAAACCTATTCTAATAGAGCCCAAAAACAAAATCAACACTGAAAATGTGCACAATAGGTCCTCTCTAACAGCTCACCTGAAATAGCAGCCACTGTGAGACTCCATCCCCTCAGCAACCGCACAGAAGATGGACGTCTGAGCACCTTGTTTGGGGGTTTTCATCAGTAGGAGAGCAGGAAAAGACAACAGGGCACTGAGCAGAGGGTAGCGGGTCTGCACGTAACGTCCCAGTTCAGTGCGGATTACTCCAGGGTGAAGGGAGTACACCGTTACACCAGACCCTGATTTAAAAAAGAGCAGGATTAATGTAGGGAAAATAGAACATTCAGGTGTAAAACAGCTTTTGAGGCATTTTCTATGTTTAAGTGTGACTGATGTACTGGGGATGAGCGGACAAACCTTTAATCCTCCGTGCTAACTCGCGAGTAAACAGCAGGTTGGCAAGTTTGCTCTGCCTGTAGCTGACCAAAGAATCATACGGTGCTTTGTTGAAGTTAAGGTCATCAAAGTTGATCTTACCTATGAGAAAGGTCATCAGAATGAAATATGTTGTATGACTGGATATTTAATTGTGAAAAAGGGGGAAATGAACATGAGTATTTAAAACATTTGCTTTCATCTAACACTCACTTCATCCTTAAAAACATTAATCATTTAATAACACTCTTTCCATTGCACAAAAGTTCTTTAGATTATTAAAATGTTCTTGACACACACACACACACACAAAAACTGATCACTGACAGGATCTTTAAGGAACCCAAAATGGTTATTTTATGGCATCGCTGTGAAAACCTTCTTTTACATTTACATTTATGCATTTGGCAGACACTTTTATCCAAAGCGACTTACATTGCATTATACTATACATTTGTATCGGAGTATGTGCAATCCCTGGGATCGAACCCATGACCTTGGCATTGCTAGTGCCATGCTCTAACCACTGAGCTACAGGAAAGCTTTGATTTACTGACACATAGACAAACAACAGCTGACTGTACATGAATCATTACATATCAGATCAGGCATTAGTTACTTACATGTTGTTGCATTACTGTCGAGTTCACTCTAATGGTTCTTTTGGAACCATTAGAGTTTTATGGATAGTCTTTCAACTAAATGATGTGAAGCTAAAAGAAAATCTAAAAGGCATGATGTTAATTGGTGGGTTTACCTCCTTTGTGAGCAATACTGGATACATTAATAACTCGACTAGGGCTAGACTTCTTCAGCATGTCCAGGAGCAGAACAGTCAGGAGGAAATGGCCCAAATGATTGACAGCAAACTGGGTTTCATAGCCATCCTCTGTAAGGCTTTTAGGGCACATCATCACTCCTAAAAGGTTTATCCACAAAAAAAAAAAAAAATGCAATAATTAACAATACAGCTAAAAGCACAGTGTGATTTGTTGATTAACTAGTAATGAAGTCAAATGTCTCACCAGCATTGTTAATAAGTATATCCAGTCGATTCTCAGTGGCAGTGTATTCACGTGCAAACTGCCGTACGGAGAACAGAGATGCCAGGTTTAAGTGCCGAACTACTATGTTGCCATTTCCTGTAGATCTGCGAATCACCGCAGCAGCCTTTTCTGCTTTTGAAAGATCTCGACAAGCCATCACAACCCGAGCCCCTAAAAAAAATACAAAAAAACCCAGAAAATATTGTCCATTAATCTGGTCCAGATTAATGATTTGCCATGATGCGAAGTTAACCTAAAATCTATATACTTCCTTCATTCATAAAAATAAAGGTTCTTTAAGCATCGATGGTTCCATTAAGAATCTTTATCCATGGAATCATTCCATTGCTCAAAAGGTTCTTTATAATGGAAAATAGTTCTTTAGATTATTAAAATGTTCCTCTTATGAAGAAAAAAGGGTTCTTTTAAGAACTGTTCACTGAAAGGTTCTTTGGGGAACCCAAAATGGTTCTTCCATGGCATTGTTGCACTGTAAAACCAAACAGTGAAATTAATTAATGAAATGAAATGAGTTTGTTTCACTCAAATAATAGTGAAAGTTCATTGTACTTAATAGAAAATAAGTTGAGTGTACTCAAAATTTCATTGTAGTGAGCTGAACTTAAAATAATTGAGTTACAGCAGATTTCTAATTCCCAGCATGCTTTGCATTAGAATGTATAAATAAATGTTGAAATTAAGTGTTGTGGCGACAGATAGAGAAGTGTTTTCCACCAGTTCCCTGAACCAAACCGCTTTATTCCTCTACTGTAATAGACTGTATAAATAAATGTTGAAATTAAGTGTTATTTTAAGTGTTTTTGCACAAGATTAACATAGGGAGACATAAGGTGGTGTTTAATGTTATGTTGGGATTTACAGGGGGTTCTGTTATGTTAGTTTTAGGGTTACCATTGAGAGTAGAGCCTGTGGTTAGGTTGAGGATGGGCTGCAAAACTTTTAGACCACATATGCTGTATGTTGTTTGATTATATACATGCAAGTATAATGACATATAGTCTCTTTGATAGTTATAATAGCATGTGTTATTTGCTATCTAACATTTAACCAAGATCTGAATGTGATGTTTATGTAAATTAACTGTATGTAATTAACATTATGATGAGTTGGGTAAGGTTGAGAACTGTGGGAGCGAAGGGATGCCGGTGACATGATTGTTAATGAGAGACACCTGTGCACCACACTGGCCTTGCTCCGCTTCCACAGCTCTCGGCCCCGCCCCACTTGTCACAAAAATTTTAAGTTTTACAAACTTAAAAAAATTTGTTAGTTTACTATGTTTTGCGGTAATAAGTTTCCTCAAATGTTTTGAGTATTCTGAACTTATTGAGTTTTACAGTGCGTGAAAACCCTTCTTAACCTTTAACCTTTTAAGAATGCAGCATGTTTACCTCTCATGGCCATGTCATGTGCTGTCTCTTTTCCAATGCCAGTGTTGGCGCCAGTAATGACGACTGTCTTCCCATCCAGTCGCATGCGACAGCGGCACACTCCACCTGCAATCCACTTTCTCAGCAGAACCAAACCTGTTTTTGAAGAAAATCCATTATATAGCACATTCTTCAATTCAAAACCAAGGAAATTCTAAATACATTTTTAAAGATCTAAAGTGCTTTTGGGTCAGATCTGGCTTGGAAGCACTGTTGGAGAACTGGCTTGTTTCCCTCAGCAGATTTGATATCAAATGATCCATGATAAAAAATTTTTTTTAAAAATACAATCGCAGTTTAAACAAATGTCCAACTAAATCCAATTCGAAATAGCATCAGTGTTATTTTAGTATAGCATTTATAAACATTTTTAATTAGCTTTTATTTTGATATTTTCAGTTTTGGTCATTTCGTTATGTGCTTTTTATTCTATTTAGCCTTAATTTGTTTTTATTTCAATTTTAGTTTAAGTAATTTTAGTACTTCAACTTCAACTTATTTTATTTCCAATTTTTGCCAACTGTGTTTATACACTCTAAAAAATGCTGGGTTAAAAACAACCCAAGTTGGGTTGAAAATGGACACACCCAGTGGTTGGGTTAAATGTTTGCCCAACATGCTGGGCAGTTTTATTTAATCCAACTATTGTTTAAAAATTACTATATGTCTGGCTTAAAATGGACCCAAAATATGTTGGAAATTAAAAATCAGACACATAATTACTAGAGGCAATAATAATATTCAAAAGGTGAACGTTTATTAATAAGCAATTTAATACATGTTTATTGTTTAATTATTATTCTTATCAATAAATGTTCATGTATAAACATATTAATAAAAGTTAATTTCCAACATATTTTGGGTTCATTTTAAGTCAGCCATATAGTAATTTTAAACAATAGTTGGGTTAAATAACTACCCAGCAGGTTGGGCAAACATTTAACCCACCCCTGTGTGTGTGTGTGTGTATATATATATATATTTAAAATGGATTTGATAATACAATCATGTGTTTTTTGTTGTAAAAACACGATTACACACAGCCTCTGAACTCTGTTAATCTGTAATTCTGTTATCCCTTAAGCTACATCAAATACCTCTTGAGCCACAACATTGTACCGCACTGAAACTGTGCTATTTATTATATTCTACAATACATATGAAAGAAATTGTAATAGTTCAGAACAGACTGAAATGTTGTTTCAGCCCAGCAAAAGTTAGAATGAGAGGAAATTACATTATGTAACTTACTAATAGCTGTGACCGCAGTTACTGCACCGTATTTGGCGAGACAAATTTCCTTCAGCTCCTCCCACAGATTGGTGGCTGGTATAGAGAGATACATGTCATCCGCTGTGATGCACTGTCAGCTCTGCTTTCATTTTATTTTTTGTCGTACAGTACTAAACTCTTTTCTTTGTTTTAAAAAATCTGCACAGCCACCATCAAGCTCAGTGCCGGCTATCAAGTCTAATCACCCTGTGTCCAAGCCAGGGTTAACGTTTTATAAGAAGATTAAGTCAAGAACATGTTAGATTCCATGGCTTGCGGTCAGACGGAAATGTGAATAACAAAAACAACGATCAAAACCATTTCCACTTCTATAGCATATAACAGTAAAGCAAAGCTTTTCATTAGAAGTAAAGTCTAGTCTACATTTAAGATGTGACTTAATTTGTGCAGTCTGAGGCATTTGAAAACAGCTCTCTGATCTTTTAAGCTACAAAAAGCTTTTGGGGGTATGTTGTATGGGTCATGTGGCCCTCCCTCCCTCTTAAGGGCTTTATTCAGTTGTTTGGCACTGATTTTATTATATTACCTGCCAAGATCAGAAGTATGGGAATGTTTATGGCAAGTCAAACAAGAAGATCTGAAATATCTTGGAGTTGTCAGGGACAAGGTTGATCAAATTAGATTAAATGTCATGTGTTTTAAATTGTGCTTTCTTATTACATATCAACCTATTGTTATAGCCATGTAAACAAGACACACTGCACTTGCACATGACCTACTTTTTATTTAATAAAGTCCCACGCTAAAAAGGTTGCAGTTTATCCACTTAACTAGTGCAAAAGAGCTGTGTGTGCAGCCTCACTATTTTTTATTCAGTGTTTTCAGATTCTTTTTAACCGTAAAAATACATTAAAATAAATATAGATTTATAAAATAAAGATGTCCTGTAAGCACTCAGTAGAAACACTGGACAGACTATCGGCTTACTATGGTACATTGTTAGCTGGGTTACTATGGTCTTACTGCAAAGGCCATAGTTACACCATGGATACTGTAGTAATACCATAGTTAACCGTGGTTCATTATGTAGTTACTATGGTTTTACTATAAAAACCATGGTTACTACAAAAAACCCATGGTACATTTTCGTAAGGGATGATGTCAACTTAGTTAGCACAACTCAAAAGTTTAATTTTTTTCTATAGGCTTTTAGAACGGTTGTTTATAAATATGGTCTGTGTTAAAATTAGGCTACTTGAAGAGACGTTTTGTTAATTCTACAGCAAAATTATATGATAAATGTGAATTTTGAAGCTGCTTTGTTTTAAAACAAAGTGCTAACAAATTGCTATAGCTAGGCTACATTTAAAAAAACAACAAAAGATTCAAATTTCACTTCTAAAAGGTATGACTGTGAGTAATTTATGTTATTAAATCTTATTTAGAATGTTTTTAAATCAAAACTGCCATTCTTCTTATTAAAAACCCCAAAAGAAATGTCGAGGGGAAGCCATTTTGCTCTAAAATGCTAATTCTGTTCTTAGTTGTGGATAATAAACTGAGCAGCTCTATAGAAACATGAGGGATTTCCTTGTTCACTGCTAGTAACGTTACAACAACAAAACACGAACTCTTGTTTTTATATATGTATATATTTATATATATAAGAAATGTGTTGTTAGAGAAACATTATCATTTTAATATTAAAAAGTTGATGTTTCATTCGAGGAACATTTGAATAGAAACACTCAATATGTTACGTCAATAATGCATTCCTGCCTTCTAAACATCAGCCGCCATCTTGGAATTAATGAAAGCAGCCGGCTAAGTTAGTGCATGTTAATTGTTTTACTACAAAAAACATAGTTTAACTATGGTTACTTTAGTAAAACCATGGTTCATTTTGTAATTACTATGGTTTTACTATAAAAACCATGGTTACTACAAAAAACCCATGGTAAATTTTCTTAAGGGATGATGTCAACTTAGCTAGCACAACTCAAAAGTTGAATTTTTTTCTATAGGCTTTTAGAACGGTTGTTTATAAATATGGTCTGTGTTAAAATTAGGCTACTTGAAGAGACGTTTTGTTTATTCTACAGCAAAATTAAACGATAAATGTGAATTTTGAAGCTGCTTTGTTTTAAAACATAAAGTGCTAACAAATTGCTATAGCTAGGCTACGTTTAAAGAACAACAAAATATTCAAATTTCACTTCACTTTTTAAATCAAAACTGCCATTCTTCTTATTAAAAAACCCCAAAAGAAATGTCGAGGGGAAGCCATTTTGCTCTAAAATGCTAATTCTGCTCTTAGTTGTGGGATAATAAACTGAGCAGCTCTATAAAAACATGAGGGATTTCTTTGTTCACTGCTAGTAATGTTACAACAACAAAACACGAACTCTTGTTTTTTTTTTTTTTAAATCACAGAAATGTGTTGTTGTTGGAGAAACGTATGTTGGAAATGAAAGGAGAAACTTGATGTTTCATTCGAGGAACATTTGAATAGAAACACTCAATATGTTACATCAATAATGCATTCTGCCTTCTAAACATCAGCCGCCATCTTGGAATTAATGAAAGCAGGCAGAAAGAAAGCGAATAAGCGGGAAACTATTAGTAATGGCGCGAAACTAACATGCATCGACTAAAAGCCAATGTTTTTCTCTCAATGATCGAGTCCATTTTGTGTCGTTAACTCTGAGGCGGTAGTTTTTGGATCACTGCACTATTTAGCCGGCTAAATTAGCGTAGATAAATATTGCCGTTATAAAACAAGCAAATCTGTGCAGCAGGTAGGACGACAATGATCTCAAAATGTGCAAACATACTTAATATTTTACTGTAGATAGTAATAATTAGCTTTAAAACGTATTACGTTATTGTTTATTATTAGAAATGATACTCCTTCCATATCATAATATAATGTAACATTGACCCTGCACTGGCATTAAGTGTTTTATTTGCTTCTTTTTATTAAATATTGGATAATCACGATCATCCCGCGGTTCTCGCAAAAGATCGCAACCAATCAGAGCGCAGGGAAACACGCGTGGAAGTGACGTTTTTAAATGTTTCGCCTACCACCACCGCGAGCAAAGAGGGAAAAACGTCTGCAGAACAGGGATCATTGTTTTTCCATCATGGCAAACCCCGCGAAGAATTAAAGGAAATAACGCATTTGTGCATATGCAAAACTGTGCACGAGGTAAGACTTCCCTTTCTTCTCCCTAGAAACAACGTGTCAGTATTTGTAAAGTAGTTGTTAAAAGTTGTGCAGTCAGGTAAAGGCTAGCCCCTGTAGCTTTGCATACACCGCTGCACGGGGTCGCGCATTGGCAGCACACATGCGTGCCGTTAGCAGGGCGGGCTAATATTAGCCTCGCGCGCGCTCTACGGAAGGATCGGGAGCGCGCGTCTGTTACATCTCATGTTTATTATTATGACAGATTGTAAATACTGAGGCAAGAAATCGGTTTAGCGACATATATATATCACTTTTTTGCCAAAGTATGACAGAAAGTAAACAATATGAACAGTGTTGGGTGAGTTACTCTAAAAAGTAATTAATTAATAGCTACTAATTACATCTTCGACAGTGTAGTTAATTACTGTACTAATTATTCGATCTAAAAAATTACTTTCTAAATCCCATATCAACTTTAAGTTACAAGGATAGACGTGAAACTGCTCTTTTAATTCTTTCAAATAAATAATATAAAACTGCTTAATTATTCTTGAACTGACCAAAGTATTTAAAGGGAGAAGGTTACATTAAAAACATACATTTTAACATTACATTTTGATGTTAAATTCACTATTGTTTTATGTAGAATTGTTCTATATAGTATTTAATGCAATTACATCTGAGGTAACTGTAATCAGATTACAGAAAAAAGTAAGAGTAATCCCTTACTTTACTTTTTTCAAGTGAAAAGTAATTAATTACTTAGTAATTTATCACACCAACACTGTTTATGATTTTTTTTTTTACTTTATATATGTTTGAAAGTATCA
>RJVU01028973.1:2908057-2921646 GCA_003731715.1 Anabarilius grahami
ATTTTTTTTCAGGATTATTTGATGAATAGAAAGTTCAAAAGAACAGTGTTTATCTGAAATCTAATCTTTTGTAACATTATAAATGTCTTTACTGTCACTTTTAAATGATTTAATGCATCCTTGCTGAATTAAAGTATTCATTTCTTTAAAAAAAAAAAATAAAAAAAGATTCTTACTGTCTCCAAACTTTTGAACGGTAGTGTATAATGTTACAAAAGCTTTGTATTTCAGATAAATGCTGTTCTTTTGAACTTTTTTTTAATCAAGGAATCCTGAAAAAAAAAGTACACAACTGTTTTCAACATTGATAATAATCAGAAATGTTTCTTGAGCAGCAAATCCGCATATTAGAATGATTTCTGAAGGATCATGTGACACTGAAGACTGGAGTAATGATGCTGAAAATTCAACTTTACCATCACAGGAACAAATTACTTTGTATAATATAAAACAGTTATTTTAAATTGTAATATTTCAAAATATTCCTGTTTTTACTGTATTTTTAATTAAATAAATGCAGTCTTGGTTAGCAGACGAAACTTCTTTTAAAAACATTAAAAATCGTACCGATCCCAAACTTTTGAACGGTAGTGTATATACAGTGGTATGCAAAAGTTTGGGAACCCCTTGCAGAATCTGTGAAAATGTGAATAATTTTAACAAAATAAGAGAGATCATACAAAATACATGTTATTTTTTATTTAGTACTGTCCTGAGTAAGATATTTTACATAAAGGATGTTTACATATAATCCACAAGACAAAAAAGTAGCTGAATTTATTAAAATATCTCCGTTCAAAAGTTTGGGAACCCTTGATTCTCAATACTGTGTGTGGTTACCTGGATGATCCACGACTGTTTTTATGTTTCCTGATGGTTGTTCGTGAGTCTCTTGTTTGTTCTGAGCAGTTAAACTGAGCTCTGTTCTTCAGAAAAATCCTCCATGTCCTGAAGGTTCTTCACTTTTCAAGCATTTTTTTGCATATTTGAACCCTTTCCAGCAGTGACTGTATGATTTTGAGATCCATCTTTTCTCACTGAGCACAACTGATGGACTCAAACACAACTATTAAAAAAGGTTCAAACATTCACTGATGCTCCAGAAGGAAACACGATGCATTAAGAGTCGGGAGGTGAAAACTTTTGAACAGGATGAAGAAGTCCAAATTTTTCTTATTTTTTTGAAGTATTTTTTCTTTTTTTTTCATTTAGTACTTCCCTTCGGAAGCAACAGAAGACACTTGTATGTTTCCCAGAAGACAAATTAAGTACAATTTACCTTGATCTTTAAATTCAAAAAGTTTTCACCTCCCGGCTCTTAATGCACCGTGTTTCCTTCTGGAGCATCAGTGAATGTTTGAACCTTTTTTAGTAGTTGTGTTTGAGTCCATCAGTTGTGCTCAGTGTGAAAAGATGGATCTCAAAATCAAACAGTCACTGCTGGAAAGGGTTCAAATATGCAAAAAATCCCACTGTCCAGACTTTAAATGTTATTGTTGATTAAAAGCTGTATTGTATAAAACAAAATGTTCACTTGTCCTGTTAGCTTTTCTATTTATTAATAATAATAGTAATATTTTAATGCCAAATAGATAGTATATGTTCAGCTACCCACTGGCCATAGCCAACATAGTCTTGTTGACAGGAGTGATGACACCATATAAGCAACGATTTTTGTTTACAGAAACATGGCAGATTCGGACCTTTACATGCAATGTGATGAAGATGATCTAGAGCCATGCCAGAGTATTACAGAAAACAGATACCAGCGATATAACAAAGGTGAATAATGTTTTTGTTTAGTTTTCACTATATGTAAAAACACTTATTATCATGTCTTAATCATTTAATCGAGCATTTAATCATATATTAGGAAAACAAGTGTAAATAAAACTAAAAGTTTAATGCCTTTTGTTTATTTATTAATTTAGTTACTGTAGTCCCAAGTGGCAATAATGCACCGAGACCAGCACAATCTGATGGCACCGCTGAACCGACATCAGCTACTACTGACCTCGTAAATCAAGCTGTGCCTTTGGCTTCTGGTAAGAAGAAAACAAGCATGCAATAAAGATCTAAACAATATTCCAGTGCTATGCAGAATTGACTTTCCAGTTAGAGGCTTTCTTTCCATGTACCTAGTGGCCGTTAGTGATCACAAACATGCCACACTGCAAAAACACTGTTAAAAGAATAGATGTGGAACTTTGAAACAAGTGTTTTGATTTGTTTTTACCTCAAGCTCCTGCTGTTACGTTACTGCCTAATGCTGTCCTGCCGGGAGGAGCTGCAGGTGGCACACTTGGCCAGACTATCTACATCAGTGCACAGGTTTCACTTTGCTCTTTTACTATCAATAAGGCATTTAACCTTCTGTTTACATACATAGACATACCAAAAATGTTGTATTTAAGTGATGATCATCTGTTTTAGCCTAATCCAGGTCAGCCTTTGGCAGGCCCAATGAGTTTGGGAACATCACTTGGTTACATCTTGAATGGACAGCCTATTAGTTTTCTTACTGCTGGTAAGTCATAATTTGATTTAATTACATGGTTACTCTCTCCCAGACATATTTTGCAGGATGCATTGCTGAATTTTAAGTCGGCATGAAAGAAAATTCCCCCTGTGTATTTTTTAAATGCATGTTAAATACTGTATCTTGCAATTCATCTATGCATTTGTTTCATTTTCAAAACTTTTTGACCACGAAATGTTTAATCATAACTCGATCTTCCTGTGTAAACAACAGACTTCTCTCTGGTGACGTATGCCAGACTTCAGACAATCATTTAGTCTGCTTAAACTCTGCCTCTTTTTTTATAGTTGATTGCAAGCTCTCGTTCATTTTTGAGAGCAACGGCAACATTTTAAAATCTAATCTACAACCAATGGAAAGTTTTACACTTTAATGTACATCACAATGCAAAAGAAAAGATCTGTCACTACTTTAATTTTGTGATTTTAAAGGCACAATATGTAATTTTTTCCACTAGAGGTCGCTTATTCAAAACAAGGGTGTAGCTTGTGAATCATTGTGAATGTCATATTAATAAAAACTGGATGACTCGTGTTGCTAAATGAAATGCAATTAATTTAAAAATAGATTGTATGATAGAAAAAGCTCTCTCTGATTATGCTATGTTAGCCACTTGACAAAATAGTGTCTCTAGTACTCGTGGTAAATCAAGAAAACAAGCGATTCAAACAATAAGACTTACTGTGTTGAGCTATATAACAACGATTCGTTTTATTTTGATAAATGCATCCAAACAGCTGCTCACCTTATCGATAAAACATGTTAGATTAAAGCGTCTTTGGTGTTTCCATGGTTTTTACAAAAGTAAAACTGGAAATCGAAGGTAACGAGGGTATGACGTCATTGACAGGAGACAAAATGACACGGTCTGTGTCCTGGTTAAAATGGCTTATTTTTCTGGGTTTGGGATAATGTAAATACACAAATCAACAAAATATATAATATTGTTCTAGTGGTTTTTGGATATTTTAACCTAAAAATCTTACATATTGTGCCTTTAACATTTATATGCAAATTCAAGTGATGAATTTTCTTGCATCAGACATAAATACCAGCATAAGTGCTCAAGAGTTTCCAGTGTTCCAGACATCTGTTGCTATGCATTTAGTTTGTAATGTTTTGTATTTTTATTGGAGCATTACTCATTTTGTTGAAATACTTTCTCTGACCTCTTCAGCTCAGACACCCCAGTTAATTGCACCGCGGATGGTCACCCCAAGGAGTGCAGTACAGCAAACGACGCCTGGAAAACTATCAGCATTGCAGATCCCAGTCACTTTGACCATCAATAGCCCCTCAAACGTACAAAGCATCACCTCATCAGCCCCAGGAGTGACCACTCTCAATGTGACACCCTCCAACGTCCTACCAGCCGCAGCTCCAGGTGACAATTCATGCAGTTTATCATTCACTTTTTACATTGTGCATCAATTCTTGGGTCATTGACCTGTCTGTTTTATTTTTTGTTTACTTTGATAGGTGCAACAATTAAAGTTATAAAGTTTACGAAGCTTCCTGGAGCAGCTGCTGGTCAAGTAGTGAGTTCACTAGTGCAGCCCACCTCAACCGTCACCATCCAGAACAACATAAACAGAGCTCCAGCCCCGCTCCTGTCTGGTGGGCTGTCTCAGACTGTGAGACCTAAAGCGCAGATCTTTGCCCCTCCTGCCACAACAACTAATGGTCAGGACCTTTTTCTGATGAATCACTGATTCGGTTTTACCCTCCTATTTTTCAGATCTAGTTTTTAATTGCTGTTGATGTTTTAGATGTTGACATGAGCTTATTGATTAAACATATTGATTGACATCATTATATGTGTTTTAGAGCTGCACGATTAATCGTTAAAAGATTGCAATCTCGAATGATCAAACGCTCATTCCACTTATTCCTTAATAACAATGATTCGCTATGTCTATTAATCCTTTGACAAGTACGATCACAGCGGACATTCAGATCTGGGTTCTGACCCAGACAAAGCAGTTGTCATGTATAGGAATGAAACAGCTTCACAAACAGTCTTTTTAACCATACAATATCATTATTTCCTTCTTACATCAATTCAAATGATCACAGAAGTACTAGGATAAAAGTTTATAGTTTAGATATAAATACTGATGACTACTACATCATTACACCTGTAAATGGCGACAAGTGACTGTTATAAATGTATTTGTCATTGATTCATTCATTCAAGAAATTCGTTCAAAAACACTGATGCTGCGTCCCAGTTTGCGTACTTCTACTACGCCCCTTTTGAGTGTGTAGCAAAATAGTAGACAAGCTTTGGGACATACTATCACGTCATACAAGTGCGTCTTTGCTCTCTGTCACATCCTGTCACCGTAAACTGGCCTGTCAATCATCTTACATCCTTCACATTTCATTTAACTAATTTCCTACTGTATCGGAGAGAAATGCGGTACCACGTTAATCTGCAGTCGCGGGTCTTTCATGTGGAGAACTCTCCTCATATTAATGCATAATGATGCATTTAAAAGTTAATGGCCAATCGGATCTTTATAAAAGTCCACATTGGTATTTGCAGATGAAAAATAACACGGATAACATTAAATATATATTTTGTATCAGGTTGAACTGATTATTAGTCACTCAAACCTCTCATCGTCGGCCGCGCATATCCGCCATGTTTTGTAGTTTTTTAACACTTTTTACTCGTGTTTGTAGTTCTGAATTGAATCCTCGTCTAACGCGCAATGGGTTGTGGGCAATATTAGCCTTTATAGTGTGCACGGATCCACACTTCGAAAATCTACCGGAAATAGTAGACCATCCGGGGACTTTTGGCATACTCTTTACAACATACTATGCTTTGGGACACACTTATTTTAATCTCACATACTATTTAGGATGGATAGTATGGACATTGGGACGCAGGGTGATTCATCCAGTAGTGAGTGAAGTCTTTATGAGTGAGTCATTGAATCATTCATTGAAACCAATAAAAAATATATTCAAATTAATTAAATATTTATTATATAGACTGCAGCAATTAACATTTTGTCACAAGCTCTAGTAAATCACGTTATTTTGTTTAGCTGTCTATTCAGAATTGAGGAAATCGTGATCCTATTGTAAACAAAAAAAATTTTGTGATTCTCAGTGTATCCAGAATCGTGCAGCTCTTGTGTGTTTAAAGTACTAGTTCACCCAAAAATGAAAATTGTGTCATCATTTAGGCTACGTTCAGACTGTCAGTCCAAATTTGATTTTGCATATCCGATTGAAATCCGATCAGATTTAGCAAGTGTGAATGGCAAAAAATCATATGAAATGCTACATATGTGGTTTGACTTCCTATTTAAATCGTATTTCTGGAAATCCATTTCAGTCTGACTGCTCTGATCGGATTTTGCATTGTTTGTAAATTTCTCTCGCCACGACTTAAAACGTAGACATCAGACATTGTTATAGGAAACATGCTGAAAGTCGCTGCAGAAACAAGGTGTTGTTTGGATTTGGAGCGACATGAAGGTGATTCATTGATGAGAGAATTTAAATTTTTGGGTGAACTATCCCTTTGAGTTCTTTGAGAAGGGATTGAGTGGAGTATCTTTGTTTTACAGCATTAAAAAGAGGCTCCAGTTCTTCGAATTTCTGTGTCCGCTGTAAAGCATTTTACCAAAAGAGTCAGTCCCTCCGTGGATACTTCTGTGTAAGTTATTACTCATACACTTTTTAGATTAAATATCTACAAACAATGCTGTACAAAGCCTTTCTTGTTTAAGAACCTCCTCTAAGGTGGTCTTTAAACCTTTCGCCAAGGTCTTACTCATGTCCATTTATCTTGTTCCCCATTTTCCAGCAATGCAATCAAGAACTTATCAAGAGTGTCCGGGACCTGAAGGCCCAAGCTAGAAAAAGGATCAAGCGCCCGAGTGACAAAACCCACTCAAAACCCTCCACATCAGAGAATCCCGTTTCCTTCTCCACATCCTCAGAAACATCTCTCAAACACGTCACCACTTCTGAGATACCCGAGGGAGTGCCTAATCCTCGCTCTGGAGATTTTGACAACCAAGGCAGAATGATCATGTTAGTTGAAGACTTCTTCTATGGGCAACATCCTGGCCAACCTGCATCTCTAAGAACCAATGCAGAGCCTGTTGCAATGAAATGCCAATTCTGTGACAAGAAGGTGAAGGGCAACATCAAGTAAGTTGGTTTTCAGATTTGTTTTTGAGGGGTGTTGTTGGTATAGATAAATGTGTTCAACCCTCAACCCTCTTTTTAAAGGATGATGAACCACATGAAACACCACATGGAGTTGGAGCGCCAAACAGGGGAAGTTGACTATCATTTTATGTGCCAGCATTGCTA
Organism: Anabarilius grahami; assembly: GCA_003731715.1. Taxonomy (NCBI): domain Eukaryota; kingdom Metazoa; phylum Chordata; class Actinopteri; order Cypriniformes; family Xenocyprididae; genus Anabarilius; species Anabarilius grahami. The sequence continues at coordinate 2,914,938 of RJVU01028973.1, forward strand.
CAGAAACTTCTCAACGCCCTTCCGTCTGCAGTGCCATGTTGAGACAGTTCATAACCATGCAGAGTCCTCAAGTGAGTCTATACTCCTAGAATGATATATCCTCAAAACCTTTTCATATGTATGTCAAAAACTAGGTTTTAAACCATTGTTGATGCACGAGTTGTTAATATTTGACTGCCGGAATTTTAGTTCCAACTTAGAGGCCATATTATGCCCTTTTACAAAGTTTTGATTTTGTTTTTGTGCTCTACTAGAATGTTTTCATGCTTGAATGTTAAAAAAAAAAAGCGCCTTATTTTTCCCATATTTGACATTGTTGCAGCTCCTCTCCCCAGTCTGTCAGTAACACTCTGTTTAGTTCCTGTCTCTATGAAGCCCCTCCTTCTGAAAAGCACAATGTGCTCTGATTGGTCGGCTGGACCAGTGTGTTGTGATTGGTCAACTTCGAGCGTGTTTGGGAAATGTCCCGTCCCTTACCATAACCACGAGTTTCAACACACTACTAACTAACTCAACCAGGCCCGCCCCTTTATTTTGCATACGCCTTGGGTGGGAATTAATTAAATGAGGAATATAGTGACATGAAAACTACAATTAGGGCTGGGCGATATATCGCATGCGATTGTCACGCGCATTTTCTCAGTAAAGCCGGTTCCCTGATTACCGCTAAATCGCCATCACGCCATCAGCAGATGAATCGCCTTCGATAATGAACGCGATATTGCGTGGCTTGTCAGTGAACTACGGCTGTGTCTATTAAATGCCGCTCCATTTAAAAACAGGTGATGGCGATTTAGCGGTAATCAGGGAACCGGCTTTACTGAGAAAATGCGCGTGACAATCGCATGCGATATATCGCCCAGCCCTAACTACAATGGAGTCGTTTCAGGGAGTTCAGAAACAGTGCACACTGATATAGAGAATAACTCCCTTTGACAAGACTTTGCAGACCTTTTTCATGCTCGAACAGCAACATTACAATGTAAAAAAGCAGGTCCCCTTTAAAACATTTCATTCTGCTTTACAGAAGTGTGCAAGATCTGTGAGTGGTCCTTTGAGAGCGAACCCCTCTTTCTGAACCACATGAAACACGCGCACAAGCCTGGTGAGATGCCCTACATGTGTCAGGTAACATTGTGTACACGTGCTTCATGTCATTCCTCTCAGCAACTGTTTTGTCTTGAAAATATTTGTGCAAATGTTTTCTTTTTGCTCCTCAGGTGTGCGAGTACCGATCTTCTTTCTACCAAGATGTTATAAGCCACTTCACAGAGCAGCACAAGGACACCTGCATCTTAATGTGTCCCTACTGCTTAAAAGTGTTTAGGTCTTGTGGTGGCTTCCAGTTGCACTACATTAGACATCAGGTAAAGAATGTGCTTAACACTGAAGTGTCTATGCTCAGAGGGTTTTTAATGATAGATAATAACACTTAATAACCTTCATCTAATGAACGCATAATTTAATATCACAATCTCATAATGAAATACCCTTTTGCATACTGCACATAATGTTGTGATGTCTACATTCATCTGTAGCAGAATGTGTCTTTTGTATCATTCCTATTAAAGTTTGTTTATTCGTCCAGAAAAAAAAAGCGCATTATTGTGGCAGATGCCGACTTCAGTTCACTTGTGAGAAGGACGAGTTGCACCACAGACAAAGGTTTCACAGGACCTGTGTCAAACCCAAGCAATTAGAGGGCCTCACACCTGGAACTAGGGTAAGAGACTCCCAGTCATATATATTGCTGGTTAATTGCTTGTTTGATGGCCTCACCATTTACTCCTCTCTGCTTCAGGTAATCATCCGAGCTTACGCTGACAGTACTGACAACAGAGATCAGTTAGGAACACCTCCATTGAACACTTGCTCAAATGCTACATCAACACCTGCAGCATCTCACAGTGTCACCAATAAAGTCATTCCCCTCAAGAAAAAGCCAGTGGAAAGCATGATGGAGCTAATGGTCAAGTTTGAGAGCCAATGGTGAGTGTATATAGATATAATATTTTCTCTCTCTCTCTCTTTATCTGCTGTTTTTATATATATATCTTCTGACCATCATATTGTTCTTCCAGCAAGCCAACAGAAAAACACTTCTGCATGGAATGCAACTTTGACATTCCGTATTTTTCCAACCATTTCCCCACCTACGTGAGCTGTTCCCTCTGCCGATACTGTACTTGCTGTTCCAGAGCTTATGCGAATCACATGATCAGGTGAAAATCTTTAGATTTTTACAGTTTTTGAGGTAGTACTATTTGAAAAAACAAAGTGTTTTACCTTAGGAATGGACAATATATCATATATTGATTATTTGCTAATGGATTGATATTGTTTGGTATTATTTAATATTTAATTGTGTAAGGTAATTTCCCTTATTTTTACATTTAGATTACCTTTACATATCTGTAAAAAAAAAAACAATATAACCTGATCAAATGAGAAACTTTCAATTTCATTTTTGCTCATTTCTCCCTCGTTTATTTGCAGTGTACATGTTCCTCGGAAAAGCACCAAAAAATATATCACCCTATACAAACCCTGCCCAAAGTAAGACCTGAGTTTTTTACCCCTCCTTTTGCACTGAATGTAATATCACTTTAATTGTCAATTGTGATAATGAAAATATTTGCAGGAAGGGGAGGCTGAACTGTACCACATGTAGATACAAAACTCGGGTTGGAGATTCGATGGCCAAACATCTTGCTGATTATCCTAAACATCAAGCAAGCCGGTGCACCTTGCGGGGTAAGTTGTTTATGTATGTCTAAAAATATTTTTGACTAAAAAGTCAAGCACTTAATAATGATCCTATCACAGTCACATTAATATTATTCCTCATGTTTCAGAAGGATTTTCACGTGGCTACAAAAGGTATGTTGATTTCTGGTTCTTTTTAATTTTAAAGGGTTAGTTTCTATCATTTACTCCCTCATGTTGTTCCAAACCTGTATCTCCTTCTGTCTTCTGTGAAACTTATAAGATATTTAAAAGATTCTTCTGGTTTTTTCTTTTCTTTTCATATAATGGATGTCAGTGGGGTCCGATGTTGTTTTGGACCCCATTGACTTTCATTGTATGGACAAAAACATTCTTCAGAATAACTTTTACAGTGAGACAGGTTTGGAACAACATAAGGGTGAGCAAATTATGATAGAAAAAGAATGCTTATTGGGATAGTTTACCCAAAATAGAAAACTCACCCTCAAGCCATCCTAGGTGTATATGACTCTCTTCTTTCAGACGAACACAATCGGAGATTGTTTTTGTATTTAAAAAATGTCCTGCCTCTTCCAAGCTTTATAATGGTAGTGAATGGGGGTTGGGATTTTGAAGGCCAAAAAAATGCATCCATCCATCATAAAAATAATCCATACAGCTCCAGAGGGTTAATAAAGGCCTTTTGAAGTGAAGCGATATTGTTTTTTGTAAGAAAAATATCCATATTTAAAACTTAATTAACTATAATAACTAGCTTCCAGCAGACAGCTGTACGCATTGATTTACGGCATGATGCAATGATGCCGTAAAAAACACTGATCATGAGTCAGAAGTCTAAAATGAGAAATTTTAAAGAGAAATGTCAGAGGATTTCGATATAAGAGAAGAGGAGCTTGAGTTTTTGGCACAGCCATATTTGTTTAAACCACAAGAGGCGTCTAAGATTACGATATTCCTACATTCTACGTCATACTTCGCTTCAGGGGTTACTCATTAGGTGCAAGTCGTCTTGAGCAGTATGCATACGGTTGTCTGCAAGAAGCTAGTTATTTTAGTTTACAAAGTTTTAAATATGGATATTTTTTTTGCAAAAACCCATCGCTTCGCCTCAGAAGGCGTTTATTAACCCCTTGGAGCCATATGAATTATTTTTATGATGGATGGACGCTCTTTTTTTTTTTGGGGCTTCAAAATCTCAACCCCCATTTACTACCATTATAAAGCTTGGAAGAGCCAGGATATTTTAAAAAATATATTTGATTGTGAAAGAAGATATTCATATGCACTTAGGATGGCTTGAGGATGAGTAAATCATGGGATAATTATCATTTTTAGGTGAACTATCCCTTTAATTCATGTAGAGCTCATAAAAGCAATTGAAAAATCCTGTTTAGCAGAAGAGGTAACTTTTAAATTACTTTCATTGTAGATTCGTCTTCATCCCAACGGACCTACTCCGAGGAGGTCAGATACTCAACAACGCATTCTTTTTGCCTTTGCAAGTGAAGCAAGTGAACAGGAGTTCACTTCCTCTGTCCTCTAAACCCCTTCCTCGACCCAGCTACACAATAACGCTGCCTGCTAGTCCCGCTCACACAGCGTCCTTTCCCATTCAGGTTCAACCTATTGAACAAACTCCCATTCCAGACAAAAACTGTGGCATCAAACCAGATGCTCCGAAGCAAACTTTGAGCGGAGGGCTTCCTGAAGTCGATACAGGACGTACAGTGGAGAACTCGCTTACCGTAGCTCAGCTGAAAGTTGTACTGTACGCCCTCTGCTGTGGGGTCCCACAGGCCGCCAATCACTTCGACACTCCTCCGGAAGAAGTCCAGTCGTTGCTTTTGAAACGGCAGCTTCAGCTTGAGCCCTTGAGAAGCAGAGGAGGCTTGACGCCACAGGCGGCCGATAGGTTAGTCGAATGGGTGCTATGCCAACGCGAGCAACAGCTACCTATCGATGAAGCTAACCTTTTCGACTTCATGAGCAGTCATGGTGCGCAAGATATCTCTTACGACTCGGCGGTTGATTTCTTGCTACGCCATGATCTGGGCTTGCAGGCGTTTGCCACCTCCAGCAAGTTGTTACCGGGTAAATCCCAGGAGCTGGAGCGCTCCTTCAGCAGCTTCCTGAAAAAGCAAGTAAATTCACAAGCCTTTAGACTATCTTCTATGGGTGCCATGGATGAGCTTTCCATATTTTTAGATATGGAGCAGCTGGATGAAGCCTCTGCGGATTCATCGTCCATGTTGTCTGCTTTTAAGTTGATGGGCACCACACATCCACTCATAGAGGTTGTGTTCACAGCCCTGGCTGATGGGACCACATTATCCACCATGCTTTTCCTCAAAGGGGAACCTCTCAATCCAGATGCACATTCCTTGCCAGACCTCATCATCCTGGAGGCTAAACCAGAAGGGTTCACGGATGAAGAAAAACTACAGCTTTGGTTGGACAAGGTGTGGTGTCTGCATGTCAACCCTAGTTCTGGAGGCAAAGGATTGCTGATAATGGACACATACAAAGGCCACACGTCTAATGAATTCTTGGCGGCGCTCAACAGTGCCAACACTCTTCCAGGTCTGATCCCTCGCAGTTGCTCTCGTCGTCTGCAGCCCCTCGAAGCCTGCGTGGGGCCTGTGTTACGCGAGTTTCTGCAGGCTCGATGGAGCGAGCATGTGACGACGGCGCCACAAGAACTGGTTAGAGCCAAACCAACTGACCTTGCTCTTCTTCTCTCTCGCTGGCTTGTCGAGGTACTGGATGTCCTTAAAGCAGAGCCTAAGCTACTCTTCCGCTCTTTCGATCGGGTTTTGAGCTCAAACCCAGAGGTGACGTCTGAGGAACCTTCAGAGCTCGTGCGGAGTCTCACTGAAGCTCTCCTTGTCAGTAAATTGCAAGGAGATAAAGTTGAGGAGCAGAAAGCGGAGACCTCGAGTATTGTTTCTGCAGAATCTTTGTCCTCTCCGCAGTCTAGCATGCTTTCTTTGAAAAAGATCTTTGAGAAAGACAGCGATTTGGAGTCTTTCCATGGTTTTGAGGATTCAGAAATCATAGATCATTAAGTCAGATCATTGTAATTTGCAGGCGTTTTATGTGCCTTCTGCCACCAATAACTAATGATTTTAATTTTGGAGAATAAAATGAACTTCTCATTGAAGTGTCTTTGAAAATGAGTCGTGCAAATGTAGGTTATTGCTTGCATATGTCTGTATGGTTGCCTTTGTAAATATTTTTTTGCATTAATGGGTGCTAAAGATCCCTAGTTTGAAGTCCTCTGTAGTCAAGGCCTCTACTGTTCTTTGAACTACTAATGTGCAACTTGTTACACCGTGTGGTTTAGTTTATCACTGTTTTCCTTTTCATCAGGTTTGATCTCTATCATAATGTGCATAAATGTAAATAGAAATGATTTGAAATCATTACCTACTGTATTTAGAGTTATACTGTAACATAATTGATTCATGTTAATGAATAAACACTTTTATAGGTAATTTAAGCAGTGTTTTTTTCCTTTAAGAAGCATTGGGTGTTGTATTAAGAAGGTATTTAAGTTGTATTTAATTTAAAGGGGTGGTTGATTGATTTCACTTTTTTAACTTTAGTTAGTGTGTAATGTTGCTGTTTGAGCATAAACAACATCTGCAAAGTTACGACGCTCAAAGATCAATGCAAAGGGAGATATTTTCTTTTAAAGAATTCTCTGTTTAAGGACTACAACAAACGACTGGTAGGGACTACAACGAGCTTCTTCCTGGGTTAGTGACATCCCTAAAATTTACATAAACCCCGCCCCTGAGAACACACAACAAAGGGAGTGAGGCCATGTTGGGCTGCTTTAGAGAAGGGGAAGAGTTGTAGAGTGTTGTTGACATGCCGTCATTTTACGCTGGACTGCTTCACAAACGAGGGTCAATTCAACGCTGGATTTGCACAAAAGATTAACATGACGGCACATGCTAGTCGATGAGTTAAATCAACT
>RJVU01028973.1:2927734-2951616 GCA_003731715.1 Anabarilius grahami
AATGATGAAAATAAAGTTCAAAAGAACAACATTTATTTGAAATATAATGAAATTAAAACATTATAAATGTCTTTACTGTACTTTGATTCATTTAATATGTCGTTGCTGAATAAAATTATACATTTCTTTAAAAAAAAAAAATGTACTGACTCCAAACTCTTAAACGATGGTGTATATGTACGGACATCATCATTAATATTTTAACCAAAATGTACCATCGTATTAGTACTTAAAGGCTTAGTTCACCCAAAAATGAAAATTCTGTCATTTATTACTCACCCTCATGTCGTTCCACACCCGTAAGACCTTCGTTCATCTTCGGAACGCAAATTAAGATATTTTTGTTGAAATCCGATGGCTCAGTGAGGCCTGCATAGGGAGCAATGACATTTCCTCTCTCAAGATCCATTAATGTACTAAAAACATATTTAAATCAGTTCATGTGAGTACAGTGGTTCAATATTAATATTATAAAGCGACGAGAATATTTTTGGCGCACCAAAAAAAACTAAATAACAACTAATTTAGTGATGGCCGATTTCAAAACACTGCTTCATGAAGCTTCGGAGCGTTATGAATCAGCGGTTCGGAGCACCAAAGTCACGTGATTTCAGCAGTTTGGCGGTTTGACACGCTCCGAAGCTTCATGAAGCATTGTTTTGAAATCGGCCATCACTAAATAAGTCGTTATTTAGTTTTTTTTGGTGCACCAAAAATATTCTCGTCGCTTTATAATATTAATATTGAACCACTGTACTCACATGAACTGATTTAAATATGTGTTTAGTACATTAATGGATCTTGAGAGAGGAAATGTCATTGCTCCCTATGCAGGCCTCACGGAGCCATCGGATTTCAACAAAAATATCTTAATTTGCGTTCTGAAGATGAACGAAGGTCTTACGGGTGTGGAATGACATGAGGGTGAGTAATAAATGACATTATTTTCATTTTTGGGTGAACTAACCCTTTAAAATCCAACTGACGTCGTTTTAAGTTCACAACTTTCACATTTGCATATTGTAATATCTGATGTGTTCGTGCATATATGCATTAACTGGATGTAGGGTGAATTCAGGTTGATTGGGACACTTTTTCCAATTCATCTCAACGGCAAGTGTCCCAATCACCCTGAATTCACCCTATAGATTTATAAATTGTGTATTTTAGTCATAGGATTTTAGTTCAATTACTGTTTTTATAATGGGGGGTTTTATTACTCGTCTCATTTATGTCCACAATTACGTTAAGACATTCATTATATACTATACTGTATAAGTCTTTTAAAAGACACCGGGTTTGATATTTGCCTATTCATTAGCATTATTGCTAACAAGCTAACAGATCACTGGACCATTCAACTCTTACTTTCTCGCTTTATCATGAGTGAGTAAAAACAGATATAAATTATATTCAAAGTATACTTAAATTTATCAAATAGAGTTAAAATGTATATATTAGACAATATTCCGGGGTAAACAGCAACTTTCCTCCATGATGATGCAGCAGAGAAAAAGGCGAATCGAAAGCACAAGATTAACGGCTGATAAACACAGAACCGAGCAGTCGTGCTGAACTTACAGTGTGTGTTTGATGGGTCCACATGATGGAGCCGCACTGCTGCTACCCGGGAATGAATAAAACTGACCGGGTTTCGGTCCGTTCTCCCAGAAATTCATCTTCAGTCCATTCGACTCCATGTTCAAGATTGACGGAAATGACGCAACGCGCGCTAGGCATGATGGGATGCTGGGTTGAGTTCATTTCTGTGGTTTATTGTCATTGTTTTAGATGGGTTGTACTTGTGCTGAGAAATAGGGGGAAAATGTAGTTCATATTTAAAGATAAATAGTAATAAATATTTAACAAATAAAAAAGATCAAATTCATATTAATTAGCTGAGCAAAAATAAGCAGAGCATTAAAATTATTTTAAAATATATAAAACCTGAGAGAGCATTTCAAGCTATAGGGTCCCTCTGGAACTTCCTCTGTGTTTTTAAAATAGTGCTATTTATATATGCGTTTTAAAAATCTGTCCATGAAATCAAAATGGACAATTCTTATTTTTATGGAATATTGCAGCATTTATTTTAAATTAGTTATCTGTGCAAAATTAATTAATGTGCATGAGATCGACCAATAGCAAACCACAACTATCCAATCAATTCCTCGTGGACAAAATTAAGCCCCGCCCTACATTTTTTCTTGTTCGAGAAGCCGTTTCACTCGGATATACGTCACAATAGGGAAGAAAAGACTATCGCAGCTTTCGTTTTATGTCGACTTTAAGCTTCAGTTCATTGGTGAGGCCTTATCAAATGCAGTTATAGAGGCCTGGTTAAGAGTAGGAGAATATTCAAAGGAAAAAAGTGTCTGCTAAATGACAGGTAACAAATTATCCTCCTGCAAAAAGGTAAAAGGAGGTGATGATGCTCTAGTAGTCGATATAATACATTTAAAAGATAACTTTTTATTTGTTAAAGCTTGTGGGGGGAAAGTAACCATTAAAGGATTAGTTCACTTTCAAATTAAAATTTCCTGATAATTTACTCCCTCCCAGTTCAAACTTTGACCTGAAGAGGGCAGTAATACACTTAGCAGTGTCTACACTGACGGAATTCTAATAGAGAAGAAGAAGAAGAGAGCTAGTTCAATATGAGCATTTATGGTTAAAACGTAGTGGTTAAACGGATCGTTGTTGATCCGTGATCCGTTCGGATCAAGCCGCACGGTTCGGCACGCATGTGATTCGCGGATCAATTGCAAGTTTCAGCGCAATAGAGTGAACAGGTTATCATTTGAACGTGTTTTGTCTTGCTAGTTTACACATTAAATAGATATAAAACCATTCCAGCAATTGAAGAGGCAAAGGAGGATTTAGTTCGGCATCGCACGCAGCGCTGTTATCGGTGCGCACAGACGCACATACATACAAGGTTCACGCGCACAGAGAGAGAGAGAGGGGGCGCGTTTCAGATCGCTCACAAAGTCCAAATTGATTTCTCTTTCGCGTCCTCAATGCACGTGGATGGTCACATACACGCATTATGTCAGTCAAAATACCCCTCTCGGCAAGTATTCTCATAAACACACTCGTTTATGTCTTAATTGAACGAAGTGACAGTTCGGCTGTGTATCTATCGGATGTGCATGGAGTCTTACTCTTAAAGGGACAGCAGCCTATAAATACCTGCTGTTGTCTGTCATGTAAATCAAACAACAAAACACAGCTTTAAAGGATTAGTCCACTTTTAAATAAACTTTTCCTGATAATTTACTCACCCCCATGTCATCCAAGATGTCCATGTCTTTCTTTCTTCAGTCGAAGAGAAATTAAAGTTTTTGATGAAAACATTCCAGGATTTTTCCTCCTTATAATGGACTTCAATGGGCACCAAACGGTTGAAGGTCAAAATTACAGTTTCAGTGCAGCTTCAAATTGTTTTACACGATCCAGACGAGAAATAAGTGTCTTATCTAGAGAAACAATCACTCATTTTCTAAAAAATAAAATAAAATGTTATACATTTTAACCAGAAATGCTCATCTTGAACTAGCTCTCTTCTTTTTCTCTATTAGAATTCCAGCAGTGTAGACACTGCTAAGTGTATTACTGCCCTCCACAGGTCAAAGTTTGAACTAATTTTTATATGCAATGTGTTAGTTCAATAGTATATAACATTTTAAAATGTATAAAATTTAAAAAAAATTTTTTTGAAAATGAGTGATTTTTTCTCTAGATAAGACCCTTATTTCTCGTCTGGGATCGTGTAGAACAATTTGAAGCTGCAGTGAAACTAATTTTGACCTTCAACTGTTTGGTGCCCATTGAAGTCCACTATAAGGAGAAAAATCCTGGAATGTTTTCATCAAAAACTTTAATTTCTTTTCGACTGAAGAAAGAAAGACATGAACATCTTGGATGACATGGGGGTGAGTAAATTATCAGGAAAAGTTTATTTAAAAGTGGACTAATCCTTTAACAAAGATTAATCTATATTACATTTACACAGTGAACAGTTTCATTTTATATTTAATTATTACATTTCTGTACATAAAAATTAATACTACAGGTAGAACCTATACTTTATTTGTAACTTTATGTTGTATTTATCTATGCTTGTAATTGGTGTACAGTATTTGTTCTTTTTACAGTCTGTTCACTTGCCTTTAATGATGTAGTAGTTAGGCTTGTAGTTTCTGCTGTGGTATCAGAGTAGATAAAGTGGGCTAAGTAATAAATGCAAAGTTAAGTTACCCCCCACCCCCCAATTATTATTTTTTTGTGCTGATCCGAAAAATGATCCGATCCGAGACTTCATAACCATGATGTGATCCGAACCATGAGTTTCGTGACCCGTTGAACCACTATTAAAACGTATATAATTTTTAAAAAAAATTTAGGAAATGAGCGATGGTTTCTCTAGATAAGACTCTTATTCCTCGTCTGGGATCATGTAGAACACTTTGAAGCTGCACTGAAACTGTAATTTTGACCTTCAACAGTTTGGAGTCCATTGAAGTCCACTATATAGAGAAAAGTCCTGGAATGTTTTCTTCAAAAACCTTAATTTCTTTTTGACTGAAGAAAGAAAGACATGAACATCTTGGATGACATGGGGGTGAGTAAATTATCAGGAAATTTTAATTTGAAAGTAAACTAATCCTTTAAATACATGCTGTACTGTGTCAACTCAAAAGAGACTCATTTAAATCTAATAAAAAGCATTGAATGGTCATGTTTACTGAAGCCATTTCTGTTCATGTGGTGCCTGAAACTTTCCATGTCAGCCTCACAGCGTGTAGAGAGTGAAGTTCTGCTCAAAAAACAAGCTCACCAGGACATCAGACATCAGAAAGTGAAGGCCATGTTTTAGCAGCTGAGTAATCGCTGTATGATCAAACCTTGGGAGTCATTGGGGCAGCAGGTCATCTTCGCAAGACTAACAAATAAAAAGTTAGCTGGATACAGATACTTCACATTTCATTTTGTTGTTAATGATGATAATCTTATACATTTTGGGCCTGAAATTTTGACATGCATGTGATTAAGAATTAAATTTAGATAATCTAATACTGATCATATTTAAAAATACATATATATTTGAATGTGTTTAATAGCCATTTTAATGTTTAACTAGAAATATTACCAAAGAAATATAAGAACAGTAAGTGTGTGATCCATTGTGTGTTGCTAGAGCAATAGGAAACTACAAATGTATTCAGAAGGTTGCTGAATGTTGCTTAACGTTATTGCTATATAGCCCTCTTACATCTTAAATTTATTGCCACATGATTGCATGAACATATAGATAAACACAAACCATTGCAATAATGAAAACAGAATGTAGCAGCAACGTTGTCACAACGTAAATATGTTTGTTGGGTTCTGTGCTTCTATAACACCTGTCATGGTGAATAGTTTGTGTTAAAATGATAATCTTTTAAGTATAAAATCTGTTTTGTTTTTTAATTATGACCGATATCTTTCTATTGATGTTTAGTTCTCTATAAACCACTGATTTAAAATTTTTTTCTACTAGGCTACTCCTTACTGATATTTGCATTTGTGTACAGATTTTTACAATTAATTTTATTTTTTGTTTTCCCTGAATGCAAAAAGCTAGTATTCACTGAAGACACTTAAGTGCTTTTGTTCTAAAATGTCTATGTTCTATGTCTGTAAGCTACACTCTAAAAAATGCTGGGTTAAAAACAACCAAAGTTGGGTTGAAAATGGACAAACCCAGCAGTTGGGTTAAATGTTTGCCCAACGTGCTGGGCAGTTTTATTTAACTCAACTATTGTTTAAAAATTACTATATTGCTGGCTTAAAATGAACCCAAAATATGTTGGATATTAAAAATCAGACTCATAATTACTAGAGCCAACAATAATAGGCCTAATCAAAAGGTGAACATTTATTAAGTAAGCAATAATGGTGCGTTCAAGTCATGTCGGAAAGATTGTATTTACGAGCTGAACGCACATGAACTCCACCATAATGACGTAAATACGAGTGGGAAGCTCGGGATTTTCTTTAAGCCCCGATCTGCACGAGTTAGGGGCGTGTCAGTGAGAAACATGGCGAAATACCACAATACTTAGGTATTTAGCAGTGACATTGTCAGGCTTTTCTATTTACAACGAAGTAAGCTGATTCCCAGCAAAAAATACGATTGCATCATAATATAAAAATGTAATATGTAACAATAAAGTTTACAATGGCTTCATAAATTAATTAAAAACATAAAAAAAGCAACATACAACCATTGCACATTCTTTGCTCTACATTTTCAAAAAGTAGAAGTGTTGTTATTTTGTGTAATTAATTTAGAGAAGGCACACCGGCATCATACTCCGACGAAAATGACTTGAACGCACCTACCGTCGTACACACGACTTCCCACCTCGTAAATACGAACTTCCCAGGAGGACTTGAACGCACCATAAGGCACGTTAAGGTAAGGCATGTAAGGTAACGCACCATAAGGGCGTTGTCAGGCATGACGCGAAGCGGAGTAACTCTTTCAGCCGTGACTTATTCACGATACAGCACTAGCCTCGAGTACCTTATTGCTTTTATAAAACGGTTAGCACACAATGCAAATATTAAAGCCAAAAAATATGTATCAATGCAACTCTCATGAAGTAAAATCACTAAAAGCCTTCCTTCTGCCAGAAAAAAATTGTCCCTGACCGTGAACAGCGACAGAAGTTACATTATTACGCCATTAGATGGCGGCAAAGACTGTCTTTATGAGTGAGTCACTCCGTACCAAAACCTTTACATTGAAAAGACTGAATTGTTGTGAACAGAACAAGACACAACTGACAAATGCGTTGACTAGTGCTGTCAGTCATGGGAAAACCCCTTAACTGTTAAAAGGATAGGATATTGCAGCGGACATTTAAACTGATTTTCTATAATGAATAGGACTGACCTGAAGGAAAATGCTAAATCTGAATGCAGGTAATAATCTTTCTCACTCAATCTCTTTCTCACAATACTCTTCTACATAATACAGTAAGCTTCAATGAACAATATCAATTGAGAACAGTTTATGTTGCTAAGAGTGGTTGCTGAAGCCGTGTTTTATCGTGAATAAAACACAGCTATTGACCAATCCGAATCAAGGACAAGAACTAGCCGTTTTATAATAAGCAATTCAATACATGTTTATTGTTTAATTATTATTCATTAAACTTATTAATTAATGTTAATTTCCAACATACGTTGGGTTCATTTTAAGCAAGCAATAATGTAATTTTTAAACAATAGTTGGGTTAAATAAAACTACCCAGCACGTTGGGCAAACATTTAACTTTTATTAATATGTTTAATACATGAACAAGTTTAATGAATAATAATTAAACAATAAACATGTATTAAATTGCTTATTAATAAATGTTCACTTTTGAATATTATTGTTGCCTCTAGTAATTATGTGTCTGATTTTTAATCTCCAACATATTTTGGGTCCATTTTAAGCCAGACATATAGTCATTTTTAATCAATAGTTGGGTTAAACAAAACTGCCCAGCATGTTGGCCAAACATTTAACCCAATCACTGGGTTTGTCCATTTTCAACCCAACTTGGGTTGTTTTTAACCCAGCATTTTTTTTTTTTTAGAGTGTACGTCCATTATAAAATTTGCTGTTATTAATTTTGCTGTTGCTTGTTTGTGTTTTAACGTTTAATATAATATAAAGGTTGCAATTCAAAAGTAATTCTTGCATTTGGACTTTCTTTCTGAAGGCACGCTTTTGTTTGTCCAAGTCACCTCTTGTCTTGTTTTCACCCGGAGGTTGTTTTTCCCGTGTAAGGTGCACTAGTGGGTCGCGTGGGACTAATTTACAGAGAGCTTTGATCTTCTACAGTCTCATTATGCGCGTGTCCCATTTAGACCAAGACTTCACCAGCCGCGAGCTCAACTTAAAAAGGATTTTTCAAACTAATCAGCAAATTCACTCCAGACGATAGCGTAAATTCTTCATGGTTTCTGGTCAAATGAGTAAAAGTAACACAGCAGCTGCTCTCGATCCATTCCAGACGATGTGGTTCTGCTCCAGCCTTTCTCGTTGTTTCAAGGTTTTGTAACAGCGGAGCGCGCGGGGTGTGTGGCGATTCCGAACAGTCAAACCAGATCTGTCGCGAGCCTTGGAAAAAGAAGACGGCTGGAAAGTGGACATCAACTCATTTTGACATTTCTGGCTTTTAATGATCTGTTTTGTCTTGAACAGGTGGGGGAAAGGACTTGCTTGAGCGTCTTTTTAAACCCAAAACATCATTTTGTTCCTAAGATGATGATGTTGATTAACAACAACAACAACATACAATGGCACGTGCTGCGTAAACATTTGTTAGCCTATTGATTTCTGTGAGCTTTCCTTAGTATAAAAAAAAAATAATGATCTTTAATTTTGCATGCATTTAAATTCATTCTAATCTGTACACTTGGTCACTGTATTTTGATGGGGGTGTAAAGGCTCATTTCCCTCGAGACTTATTTTTCCAAGGTCGGGAATGCATTTCGATCAGCTGCTGGCCACAGTCGGTGGCTTTGGGAGATACCAGAAGCTTTTGTATGTGTGGATATGTCTGCCGCAGATCTTTCTCGCATTCCACATGATGGCGAGCGTCTTCACAGGCGCCACGCCACCCCACCATTGTCGGGGTTCGAGGATGGAGGACTGGTCCCTTGCCGCCGCCAACCTTTCAAATGTGAATCTGAGCATCTCCCTTCTGCCAGGGCACGCGGACTCGTGCACAGTAGTTTCAGGAAAGAACGATAGTGCACGCTCAAGTTGTGAGACAGGATGGGTGTACAGCCACGAGATCTTCCAGAGCACCACTGTCACTGAGGTAAACACGGGCACGCGCTATACATTCTCCAAAAATAGCAATTTAATGTCGTTTTTATTTCTTAAATGGGCCCAGTAAATATTATTTGACCCATGTATTTAACCCAAATATAATATTATTTGATCTTATTGCTGTCAAACGATTAATCGCGATTAATTGCATCCAAATAAAAGTTTGTTTGCATAATATATGTGTGTGTACTGGGTATATTTATTATGTATATATAAATACACACACGTGCATGTATATATTTAACAAATATATACATAAAATATTAATATTTATATATAATATAGCTTAAATTATATATATATATATATGTAGGCTATATATAAACATGTATGTAAATATTTCTTAAATATATACATGTATGTGTGTGTATTTATATATATATTAAATATACACAGTACACACATATATTATGTAAACACAAGCTTTTATTTTGGATGCGAATAATCATGATTAATCGTTTGACAGCCCTAAAAATATCTATCTATCTATCTATCTAATCTTTGTTACATAATAATCTATAACAAAATATATAAACAAAATATAATCTATATAGCCTATACACTACCGTTTAAACATTCAGTAAGATTTTTTTTCAAGAAATTATTTTATTTTAATTTTTTTATTATTATTTTATTCAGCAAGGACTCATTAAATTGATCAGCAGTGAGAGTAAAACATTTATATTGTTACAAAAGATTTCTATCTCAAATAAATGCTGTTCTTTTCTATTCATCAAAGAATCCTGAACAAAAATAAATATATAAAGGTGTCCACAAAATATTAAGCAGCACAGCGCTTTTCAACATTGATAATAATAAGAAATATTTCTTGAGCAGCAAATCATCATATTAGAATGATTTCTGAAGGATCATGTGACACTGAAGACTGGAGTAATGATGCTGAAAATTCAGCTTTGATCACAGGAATAAAAATACTTTTGAAATATATATTAAAACAGAAAACAGTTATTTTAATTTGTAATAACATTTCACAGTATTATTGTTTTTGCAGTATTTTTGATTAAAAAAATGCAGCCTTGCTGAGCACAAGAGACTTATTAAAAAAAACAAAAAACTTTGTAAGGTAGTGTATTAATATTAAAGGGATTTGTAACCAGGCTGCTTTGGGCCACCATTGACTTCTATAGTAGGGAAAAAAGTACTATGGAAGTCAATGGTGGCCCAAAGTGGCTGGGTTACAAACTTTCTTCAAAATATCTTCCTTTGTTTTCAACAGAACAAAGAAATGTATACAGGTTTGGAACAACCTGATGGTGAGTAAGTGATGACAGAATTTTCATTTTTGGGTGAACATGCCCCTTTTCTTCGTCAGCTAAATATCCTAAACTGTAAATAATCTGTAGATTTGCAACAAAGCAAAAAGTGCAAGAACACCCCCAAAACAAATCAAAAATAAATCATGAAATGCCAGTATTGATTTTTCATGTGCTAATATTAGTGTTTTGTGTGTTTATCTGTGCAGTGGGATCTGGTGTGTGATAAGGCAGGTCTAAACAGTCTGGGCTCGTCTGTCTATATGCTGGGTCTGCTGGTAGGAGCTGTTGTGTTTGGAGCAATGGCAGACAGGTATATGCATCCTCACACTTCACATGTGCTCACTCAGCCCTACACAACCCGAGGGAAACTAGAAGTCATGCCCTGCTCATCACTCTCTCTCTCTCTCTCTCTCTCTCTCTCTCTCTTTCTTTGTTCTTTCCATTCAACTATTTCTACATTAAATGCCCTCAGCACATTTAATACATTTTTAATGTCAAATGCATGTTGCCTAGAGTTATTCATGCATTCATAGAAAGTAAATACACGTCAATGTTTCCAACTTTGTGGTCTGTATACTTTGTATACAGTATATAGCAGTGGTTCTCAAACTTCATCTGAGACCTCTGCAAATGTCTAGTTGACCCCAATACGTCTTATGATTTAAAAGTTGTTATATTAACATAACCTTAATTACAATGCTACTGAAAAACACTACTGACAGCATATTTTTGAATTTACTTGTTCTTATTACAACAGAAATACTAGAGGTACATATCATCTTCGGACAAAGGGAGGGTTTAAAGTCAAAAAGGTTGAGAACCACTGCTCTGTAGGGTGAATTAAAGATGACCTATTATGCTTTTTTACATTTTCACCTTTTTTTAGCGTCTAATTTTGCTGTTTGAGCATAAAAAAAGGTCTGTAAAGTCCCTCCAGCAGGAGTTATTCTCTATATCAGTGTCACTTTTTCTGAACTCCCTGAAACTCCCCCATTGTAGTCTTGAGTTTACTTCTAGAAACAAATACTTCCAAATATTCCTCATATTCCCCAATGCGTATGCAAAATAAAGGGGCGGCGTGGGGCCTGGTTGAGTTAGTTAGTTGTTGAAACTCGCAGTTATGGTAAGGGGCGGGACATTTCCAAACGCGTTTGAAGCGGTTGACCAATCAAAACACACTGGTCCAGCTGGCCAATCAGAGCACATTGTGCTTTTCAGAAGGAGGGGCTTCATAGAGACAGGAACTAAACAGAGCGTTACTGACAGACTGGGAAGAGAGGTGCTGCAACAATGTAAAATATGGGAAAAATAAGGTGTTTTTGAACATTCAGTCATGAAAACCTGTTCTAGTAGAGCCCAAAAACAAAATCAAGACTTAGTAAAAGGGCATAATATGGCCTCTTTAAGGAAAACCGAGGCACTATTTGATGTTGAGATGCTCAAAAGTGGCCAAATTTACCTGAATCCCCACCCTATATATAATTTTATCAAACCCTCTACTGCAGTGTTTCTCAACCAGGGGTCCATGTCAAACACACCTGATCCAGCTAATCAAGGTCTTCAGGATTACTAGAAACTTCCAAGCAGGTGTGAGTTGTAGATGGTTGGAGCTAAACTGTGCAGAGCTGTGACCCTCCAGGAGTTTGAGACTAGTTATAAAATATCTGAATATGAATTTTTGTATATTTTGTCATTTGACATGTTCCCATAAAAGAAGAAGATAATATATGTATAATATAACTGACGAAATGACTAAATATAGAACAAGTCAACTAGTAAATTATCCTTGATTGCATTTGGCCGTCACAAAGGCATTAATGATACCAATGAGCCAATTTTATTCTGGGGTCCTTGAGGATGGTTCCAAATATGACAGGGGTCCATTACTCAAAAAAGGTTGAGATTCACTGCTCTACTGTATGATAAAAAACACCAGACCATCCACGTGCATTTCTCATCAAATCTTTCTCATTCTTTCTCTCTCTTTTTCTCTGTAAGGTGTGGGAGGAGGTTTGCCATGCTCTTGTCTTTAGCCCTTCAGACAGTGTTTGGTGTGGCCGCTGCCTTCGCTCCAAACTTCCCCGTTTATGTCACCCTGCGCTTCATCATAGGAATGTCAGTGTCGGGTGTGATAATCAATGCGTTTGTGCTAGGTGAGCCTTGGCTTTCTGGAGTAACTCTCTAGTCATTTATATCAAGAAAACCTCCTGTTATCGTGCCTTTGAGCAAGACACTGATGATATTTTAAGTAAACTTCACATACTGAACTCTTGCTCAAAGTGACGTTGACTTATTTATATGCCAACAGTAACAACTCATTTCTTCTTTGCCATAGACCTAAATACCCTAGATTGAGCCCTTAAACCCCAATCCCAACCACCCCCAAACACTTAACCTCCCTCCACAGGCACAGAGTGGACCTGCACACAGAGACGGATGCTGGCCGGCATCTTCACCGACTACTTCTTTGGTTTTGGCTACATGCTGCTGGCGGGTGTGGCCTATCTCATCAGAGACTGGAGGAAGCTGCAGATTGCAATCTCTGCACCAGGCTTTCTCTTCATATTCTATATCTGGTGAGACAACACCAAGTTGAATATAAAATAATTTAATATTTTGGGGGGTCTCTTATGCTCACTCTTATTCTGCTTAATAATACAGTAAAAACGTGAAATATTATTACAATTTTAAATATCTGTTTTGTATTTTAATATATTTTAAAATGTAATTTATTCCTGTGATGTCAAAGCTGAATTTTCATCATCATTACTCCAGTCTTCAGTGTCACATGATCCTTAAGAAATCTGATGCTGATTTAGTTTATTATTTTTTTATCAATGCTGTAAACAGTTGAGCTGCTTCATGTTTTTTGAGGGAACTTTTTTGTGTTAATTGTATGTATTATTATTTATATTAAGTTATTGTAACTTTATTTTGATGTTTAATTTTTAAAAGAGGATAAACAAAAAGTTTTAAATCAGTTTTATTTTTGAACAGGACATTATTATTATTACTATTATTAACAATATTATTAATGTTAAAGGGTTAGTTCACCCAAAAATGAAAATTCTGTCATTAATTACTCATGTTGGAGATTAATATTTTGTAAATAATGTGGTAAATTATGTTTTTTTTTGCACAAACAAAGCACTCACGTCGCTTCATAAAACTAAGTTTAAATCACTGGAGTCTCATTGATTACTTTAATGATGTCTTTACCACCTTTCTGGGGCTTGAAAGTGGTAGTTGCGTAGGCTGTCAATGGAGGGACAGAAAGCTCTCAGATCTCATTAAAAATATCTTCATTTGTGTTCCGAAAATGAACGAAGGTCTTATGGGTTTGAAACGACATGAAGGTGAGTAATTAATAACAGAATTAACATTTTTGGATGAACTAACCCTTCAATAATGTTATAATAATAATAATAAGTTATTACTAAAATAATTACTATAAAGCATTGATGGTATAACTTGTACATGTATCTGACATTACACAATAAGGCTCAGAGACTCTTTATAAAAGTTGCCTCATAAAAGAGTACATAAAAAAACAGTACTCAAGTCTCTCTTTCACTTACTTGACTTCCTCCCTTCCTCTGTTTTTATCATTCTGTCAACATAAATCTCCTTCCACTCTCCTCTCCTCCTTTTTCTCAGGGTTCTTCCACATTCAGCCCGTTGGCTGTTGGTGAATAACCGAAAGGAGGAGGCGATTGATCTTCTGCGTAAGGCAGCTACGGTCAATGGTCGCACCTTACCTCTAACTGTTCAGGTACCACAAACTTTCTCATGGACTTGCTTTCACTCCTTCTGGCTTTTTTTTTCCGTCACGCCTCTGCCACAATCTTCAAATCCCATAAAATCTCTAATAGCTTTGTAAGCATCACCATGACAACAACCATCCCCCACCCTAGGCAACCCAGGGGCTTTTGTTTATAGTCTTTAGGAAGTGATAGTCTGAAGCTTTAGTTCACATCACCAGGGCAACTAGATGACTTTCACATAATCAGATCATTAATTGCATTTACCAAGGTTTCTCCCATTGTCCCGAATGTGAGTGTTTGTTTTGAAAACAGGATGTATTATAGCATTTGCTACAATATATTAAAGCGTCACTTCTGTTATCACAGGTGGAGCAATACGAGGGCCCACAAGGACGCAGTCAATATACCGCTGTTGATCTGCTCCGAACTCCCCAGATGAGGAGGAGAGCGCTCATACTCTTCTATATCTGGTGAGATTACTAGGAGTAGCTGTGTAGGAGTATAGTTTTGATAAATTACATGTTTGGCACTTTTATATCCATTTATATATTATATATTTAGACTTCAGTGTTTCACTTTCTGTAAAATAAAGGTCACATTAAAACTGTCTTGGAAACTTTTTATCATGCCTTCTTTTTAGTTCTTGCTACATTTCAAACTCCCTTTATGTTAATGTTTTACCCTGGTCCCATAACATGAAAATCCATCATATTAATAATATTAATATTAAAGGGTTAGTTCACCCAAAAATGAAAATTGTCTCATAATTTACTCACTCTCAAGCCATCCTAGGTGTATATGACTTTCTACTTTCAGCCAAACACAATCGGAGTTATATAAAAAAAAATATCCTGGCTCTTCCAAGCTTTATAATGGGAGTGAATGGTAACTGAGATTTTGAAGCCCAAAAAAGCACATCCATACATCATAAAAGTAATCCATACGACTCCAGGGGGTTAATAAAGGCCTTTTGAAGCGAAGCGATGGGTTTTTGTAAGAAAAATATCCATATTTAGAACTTTATAAACTAGAATCACTACAATATATCAAAAGAAAGAACAGAGCCTCTGCTTTTAAACAACAACAAAAAATTCTAGATTCATGCATTCTTTATTTATCAACACTTGAATGTGGGTAAGTTTCATTTTATTTTTTAAAAAAGCAACATTTTAAATAAAAAGCTGAGAAAATCACGTTTTCATGATTAGATTCAGAACGATGATCAAAACATAGATAGAGTAGATCGAGTCCATCAACACCCCCAAAGTGTTCCTGTGGCTCAGTGGTAGAGCATTGCGTTAGCAGCGCAAAAGGTTGTGGGTTCGATTCCCAGGGAACACGTTAGGTAAAAAATGTTAGCCTGAATGCTTTGTAAGTCGCTTTGGATAAAAGTGTCTGCTAAATGTAAATGTAAATGTATGATCAGAAAGCTTTACGGGTTGACACATTTCATTCGATAACGTTAGGCGGTTTTGATTTTATATGCTGTTTAATGTTTGACGATTGTGTTATTTTACATGCGCATAAGCAATGCTTTTATCGCTCGTTTTAACTTCTTCTGCGCCTTTGTTTTGATCCGGAGATTCTGTACTCTTTCAGAAGATGTGTAATATCAGTGAAAACATGGATATCTGAATTGTGGTGGAAATAACACTGTGGTGAAAATTTACGACTTTCATGAAAAACAAGGACAGTCTCCAGTCAGAGTGTGAAAAGTGTCCACATGCTCATAGTTGAAGAATCACCCTCAAACTCGACTGTGTGCAGTGTATATGTGCAATATTCAGTGTTTGAAGTCATGCCCTTGACACGCACATAAAGGTGTCCCTTAATTTACATTTTGTCTCTGTGTTTCTCCAGGTTTGTTAATGTGTTGGTGTATTATGGTCTGTCTCTGGGTGTGTCTGACCTCGGCGCAGACCTTTACCTCACTCAGTTCATGTTTGGATTGGTGGAAATTCCAGCAAGGTCACTGGTGTTGGTTCTCCTGCCCTGCAGTCGACGAATCCCGCAGAGTGTGTTCCTGGCTGTGGGAGGTGGTGCATGTCTGCTTACCCTCATTGTTCCAGCAGGTGAGCAGTCAAACATGCCCAGAGGCACTTTTCTACAATTTATTTCTGTCTTTTTATTTTTTCCCCCCAAGGGTGTAGTATTTTCTTGCACTATTTTGCCCATTCCTACTCTCATTTCCATCATTTTCATGTCAAACTCTCTTTCTCTCAGACAGTGCTCATATTCGAACTGCTTTGGCCATGGTGGGGAAATTTGGAATTACAGCGTCTTTTGCCATCATCTATATTTATTCTGCAGAACTGTTTCCAACTGTTCTCAGGTACTTGCATTCGCTTCATATATACAATGGGTATGAAAAAGTCTACACACCCCTGTTAAAAAAAAACTTTTTGTGATGTAAAACATGAAACAAAGATAAATCACATAAGAACTATTGCACCTTTAATGTATAAATTACAGTCTATGCAATGCCACTAAAACCAAAGTGAAACATTTCAGAGAAAAAAAAAGAGAAATTAAAACTTAAATGAACCTAATGGCATTAGTGTGCACACCCTTTTATAATTGGTATGTGGATGTGTTCAGAATAGTATACACCGTGACAGCAAAGACTGTGTATATACAAAATGTATATTGCGGACAGGATATGCATTTTGTATAATACATTGTATAATGCAATGTTTCTTTATAGGGGGCTCATTTATTATGCTCATTTACAGGTTCATAATTTTGTTTATGGGGTCTACTGAATACGTTTACATCATTTAAAGGAGACCTGTTATGCCCCTTTTCCCAGAATGTGTCTGAAGTTTCAGCTCAAAATACCCCACAGATCATTTATTATAGCTTGTCAAATTTCCCTCTATTTGGGTGTGAGCAAAAACACTCAGTTTTTGTGTGTGTCCCTTTAAATGCAAATGAGCTGCTGCTCCCGGCCCGCTTTCCAAAAGAGGGCGGAGATTTAACAGCTCACGCTTCAGTTGCTCAACAACAACAAAGCTGGAGAATCTCACGCAGCCAAAATGAGGATTGTCAGTAACGGTGTTCAGCCTTACATTGTTCAAACCGGAGTCGGACACTGATGGAGAGACTCAGGAAGAAGTTAAGTTATCGAACTTTTGCCATGGCGTTAGAACTGGTACATCATTGTCACTTGCAAAAACAAAATGACGGCGCCATGGGTGGAAATGTGCAGATTAAGGGTCGGTAATATTATAATAAGATCCCCTTCCTTTGTCACAAGGGGAGCGAAATGCTTGCAGAGAAAGGCTTACCAAAACAAAGTTACTGGGTTGTCCTTTTTCACGTTTACTGGGTTGGTAGATGCACCGGGGACCCGATTATAGCACTTAAACATGGAAAAAGTCAGATTTTCATGATATGTCCCCTTTAATATTCATTATTTTTCATTATTTTACATTGTTGCAGCACCTGTTTTCACCCTCTGTCTGAACGCTCTGTTTTAGGGGTCATTTTGAACACTATTTTCAGTTAAAAACAGAAAACTTTTTATGCATTCTGGCTGTTTATTTACACAACAATGGCGTATTGGGGCCTGAAATTGCAAGCTTTTGAAACTGATTTCAAAGTACAAGTTTTTGAAAATGATACCGTTATTGTCTCCATGTTTGTGAAAATGGTGATGCCATGCACATGCGTATTACGTGTTCAGTTTATACGCGCATTGTGTCTCTTTACAAAGTGACATCGCCAACTACTGGCCTGGCAGCAGAATACAGCATTTTTAGTCGTTTTTGCGGATCCATGTTTTTCTATTTTTAGTACATCTTTGTCGTTTAAACGTACCCTTAGTTTCAGGTCCTTTAAAACCAGCCTAACGAAAAGCACACTCTGCTTTGATTGGTTAGCCGGCCCCAGTCTGCTGTGATTGGTCAACCATTTAGAGCATGTGTCAGAAATATAACACCCCTTACCATAACCAGCAAGTATCAGCTGCCTGAGGTGCTTTAAACATCGACGTATCTCTATGGCTGTAAACACTACTGTAACTGCGCTACTATGGTTTCTTTCTAAACATATGTTCGTAAAGCTGTTTTGAAACAATGTGCACTGTATAGATTAATATGACTATATATATCACAAAGCAGCCTCTGGTGGAAGTGAAGAGTTGCTTGCACTCTTGTTTTAAGCATATTGCCTGTGGAAATAATTTCTGATATGCCTTTTGTGTCTACAGACAAACAGGTATTGGTGTTTCTTCTATGTTTGCACGGATGGGTGGAGTATTAGCGCCACTAATAAACCTGCTTGGACGCCACACACCTGTTGTGCCAATGGTGATATTTGGCTCCACCCCTCTGCTTGCTGCAGTGTTAGCCCTAGCATTGCCTGAGACTGCCAATCAACCACTACCAGACAGCATTTATGATACAGAGAGGTACACAATGACACCTCATACACTTAAAGGGATAGTTCACCCAAAAATGAAAGCCCTGTAATAATTTCTCCTATTTTCTCCTCCTTTAGGTCTACTCTGAAATATGACGGACAAATTCCTATACACACCAGCCAATCACCAAGCAGCACAGAAGGACAGGAACTGCAGAGTTTAGCAGATGAGTCCAGATAGGCATAAATGATCACACACAAACTCTATGCAGTCTCTCTTTGTAGTGCGTTTCATTATCAGTCCTGCTGATGAACGGTGAAACTTGCGAATGGTTTAGGTTTTGATGCATTTTAATACGTTATAATTTTTTTTTGGAATGGCTGTAGGTTGTGTATTTGACTGAATTACATCAGGACCAGGGCTGTAACCACCATAGACATTGAGGTGGACAAGTCTCCCCAATAGTTGGAAATAGCCAAATTGTGCCCCCCAATATTTGCTATTCTAAATGCTGCTCTGCTGTACTTTATTACGCACCTCTGTTTTTCTTTAGGATGACAAAAAGTAAAAGTAAAATTTTTAGGCTGCTCTGCCTCAGCGCTCGTCAATGTCAAAATGATTGAGATGGCCAATCAAATCAAAGAAGGCGGGACTTACTGTTCACTGAAGATGAGTGTGAATTCCAGCAAGATGCTTTAAAGGGACAGTTCACCCAAAAATGAAAATTCCGCCATCATTTACTCACCCTCAAGTTGTTCCAAACCTATATAAATGTCTTTGTTCTGCTGAACACAAAGGAAGATATTTGGAAGAATGTTTGTAACCAAACAGATCTCACCCCCATTGATTACCATAGTATTTTTTTCCTACTATGGTAGTCAATGGGGGGGGGACGACCCTTTAACAGTGAA
Source organism: Anabarilius grahami (assembly GCA_003731715.1). Taxonomy (NCBI): domain Eukaryota; kingdom Metazoa; phylum Chordata; class Actinopteri; order Cypriniformes; family Xenocyprididae; genus Anabarilius; species Anabarilius grahami. Next base: position 2,946,931 of record RJVU01028973.1, read on the forward strand.
AGTGTGTGGTGAGATGGAAGTAGCTAAATATTAATATTTGATAACTGTTTTATGATAGAAATGTTCAACGACCAACAGTAATATCCAGTGATGCAAACTACTTAACTTTATGAAATTTCACCATTTTGAATTAAAAGTACTATGCTATAATTTACATGTAATTCATGACATGTGACGAGACGAGAAACGTTTTGCATTTTTGGTCAGCTTTGGTCCCCCCCAATGTTCAAGACATGGTAACAGCCTTGGTCAGGACTATCAGTTTTAATAAAACTAAACTGTAAAGTTTAAAACATGGATGACTGGCTCTGAAAACAATGGGATTGGTGCATCACTTCTCCATATGCACCCAAATTGTTTATCTGGCCTCTCTATGCAAAACAGATATGCTACAAACAAACATGAGGGAAACATTTGTGAATTAGAGAGCTGAACTAAATAAATTCAGTTCAGTTTTAACAGGTTTTTTTTTCTGCCAAAAATATTGATGACTCATCCTGCACTACACAGATTTTTGTCCAATCAGACGCTCTTTAGAAGGAGAATGCCCCTCCCACTAACACCACTGGCAACTGACTTGCGACTTTTGTGAGCATTTGGTCTAGTGGAAAGTAACCAGTGCCTCCTTTGTAATGTAATCCTTTGTATGTGTCCAGTGTTTGGGAATTACACCATATTTGTCTTATTTGAGGACAGTGGCTTGCATTTAGTTTTGCTTGAAATTCCCCAAAACGTCTGCCTGGTTGAAATTGTTTTAATAGCATGTTTGTATCCTGAATAGTCTCAGTAGCTACAGGGAAAAGTATCTTGTTTATTGCTGATTTGACTGCATTTAGTTTTTCTGTTGCTTTAAGTGAAAAAACGCCATCACACGCACAATTAAAGTGGTTTATTGTAGTATGGGATTGACATGCCATGTCTTTCCAATGTTGCGTGAGCCAATGCTACATACACTACTGCAGCCAGATGGACATGAGGTTATTAGGATGATGGACAGTCACAATCTCATGGACTTCAATCTCAGATAAACACTGCCAAATGACACAATCTAGTTTTAACCTTTATATACTGACATTAACTTTTTAAAAACAGGGAATTGTAGTTTTACTGCATGAAATTTTATGATAGAAATTAACTATTTTATTATTATGCAATTGGTCTAATGTTGTAAATGTTGACAGGGGATCAGATCTTAAAGGGATAGTTCACCTAAAATAAAAACATCTGTCATTATTTACTCACCCCCATGTCAATTTAAACCCTCATGCTGTGTCCTATCAAATTTGTGAAGAACAATCACGCTGGTCTTTTCCATACAACAGCAATTCATTCACCACTGACCATGTTTATTATGCTCAGAAGAAAAGAAAAGTACTATTCTCCAAAGGCTTTGTCACACTGTGCTTAGCCCCGGGTTATTGATGTTCTAAACCCTGCTTTTAACCCCGGGTAAAGGAACGTTTCACACTTGGGTTAACCCCGCATTGCTGTGCCAAATGTCTGCAGTGTGAAACAAAGCGGTGCTAAAATGTTACGACTAAACACTTAGAAACTGACAACAAATCGCATGCCTCATATTCACATGCTTTAGACAGTCACACGGAAGCGCCGCTCATATAAAGTGTTTTCGTTGTTCAGAAGTAATCTGATCGGATTGGATCAAATCTTGAAAATGGGATGTTTAAAAGAAGAAAAAAAAAGATTCTGAAACCAGATTAGATCACAAAATACAATCTTGGTTTTGATCTGGATTAACTTTTTTAGTAAGACTGGGATACATTTAATAAAAAAAAATAAATTAGGATTATACCAGCAGAAGGGTGGATTTCATCTTTAAAACTTGTCAAAAAAACACAACATTTGTATAACGTAATATACGCACACTCATATCTTTTAATTTGCTCTTGATTAGTTTAAATGTTCAAGTAATAAATTAGAAAGTAAGTTAGTTTAAATGTTAAATTAATAAATTAGTAATAAAGTAGACATTAGGCTACCTATTAAGCCTTTCGGTAGCCTACAATAAAGTGAAAGAGATTTTGGCACCATAAAATAATCCCCTCACAGCTGTAAATATCAAACAACAATATTACATTTAATTTAAAGTGTTTTTTTATCACTCAACTACATTCGGCACAATCATAAGAGATGAACCAGTCAAAAGTTCTTTGCGAGCTATTTTTTTTCATGTCCCTTTAGGGTCTCCGTAGAGCACTATTAATACAGATTTGGTAATCTGAAAAAGTGTGTAATCTTCATTAGGGTGATCCAATACAATATTGCTTTGAAAATCGGTGTTGTGCCAAATTTTGACTCCCTGCAAAATTATTACCCCCCTCGTTGAAGTCTCTATCTGATTGCCTAATCCTAACCCCACCCCTACTCCTAAACCTACCAATACTAGGGGGGGAATAATTTGGCGGGGGCAGGAATTCGGCACAACACTGGCACAAAAGATGGATTACCTGATCCTGGATAGCAAAACATGGGATTTCCAAATCCAGATCATTCTGATCCAGATTAAACAACTCTTATTAGGTGGTTTGGACTGAATTATTTCTTCCTGAATCAGAGTTTGACACACTGATTCAGAGCTAAACAGCCATGGTCACGATGTACGGTATTTAAATAGAATGGATCTTACAAGATTCTTCAAAATAACCATTTGTTTGTTTCACACAAGTCAAAAAGCTATGGTAACAGCATGAAGGTTAGTAAATGATGACAGTACTATCCCTTTAACCAAACCATTTTTCATATCACTGCATGATAATTAGGAGGCTCTAACTCTGTCATGAGATGTTAACTGATTTGTAACTGCCTGGTACTCCTGTGAAAGGCAAGGTCTTGCAATGTGATGAAATGATGACATGATGACAGGAGAATAAAGCAAATAGCATCTAATGAAACTGTTATAAAGGCATGCTAGTTGCTGCCTGTGGACAAGTATGAGTGAGTGTTACTTTTGCTGCATGATGGAATGTGATTTTACAATGAACAAGCATTTTATGACTTTCCATTTATTGACATTCCAACTGAAGCACAATAAAACTGTGAATAATTGTCCAGCATCCAGGATCTGCAATAAAACCAATGAAAACCATTCCTCTGTTGCCTTGTGAGATTTTCTTTGAAAGACGTACGTGTATTAGGCTAACGTAACGTACGTCGCATCAGTGGCCACACCACAGTTGTTGTCTTTCATGGACATCAGTACATAACCATCATTGCCCCAGTAAGTGGACCAGGAGTTCTTCACCAGCCAGTAGGGCTTGTTATTCATTATCCCATAACCGACTGCTAGCACAGCATGATCCAAGTCATCAGTCCCGTTTTCTGTGGATATAGAAAAATGAAACATTAATTGTTGGTTTCTACAGAAAAAGAGTACTGTATACTTGATTTAAAGCATTGCTATGTTAAAAGAATGCATGAGTATGTCCTTGAGTATGAAATATAAACTGCATAATATTATCATATATGTTTTTAGGATGTAATGAGTGAAATAAAGATTACTGGAGTATACAGGCAGTGCTTACATATAGTAGGAAATGTACAATTTCCCAAAATGCAACATTTCCAGCTGCAAAATGTTATTTTATAATAAAATAATAATGATAACCATATTATATATAAAACCATTTGCAGATGGAAACAAATTTATTGTTAATTTACTATGTACAGTGCAGACCAAAAGTTTGGACACACCTTCTCATTCAAAGAGTTTTCTTTATTTTCATGACTATGAAAATTGTAGATTCACACTGAAGGCATCAAAACTATGAATTAACACATGTGGAGTTATATACATAACAAAAAAGTGTCAAACAACTGAAAATATGTCATATTCTAGGTTCTTCAAAGTAGCCACCTTTTGCTTTGATTACTGCTTTGCACACTCTTGGCATTCTCTTGATGAGCTTCAAGAGGTAGTCACCTGAAATGGTTTTCACTTCACAGGTGTGCCCTGTCAGGTTTAATAAGTGTGATTTCTTGCCTTATAAATGGGGTTGGGACCATCGGTTGTGTTGTGCAGAAGTCAGGTGGATACACAGCTGATAGTCCTACTGAATAGACTGTTAGAATTTGTATTATGGCAAGAAAAAAGCAGCTAAGTAAAGAAAAACGAGTGGCCATCATTACTTTAAGAAATGAAGGTCAGTCAGTCCGAAAAATTGGGAAAACTTTGAAAGTGTCCCCAAGTGCAGTCACAAAAACCATCAAGCGCTACAAAGAAACTGGCTCACATGCGGACCGCCCCAGGAAAGGAAGACCAAGAGTCACCTCTGCTGCGGAGGATAAGTTCATCCGAGTCACCAGCCTCAGAAATCGCAGGTTAACAGCAGCTCAGATTAGAGACCAGGTCAATGCCACACAGAGTTCTAGCAGCAGACACATCTCTAGAACAACTGTTAAGAGGAGACTGTGTGAATCAGGCCTTCATGGTAGAATATCTGCTAGGAAACCACTGCTAAGGACAGGCAACAAGCAGAAGAGACTTGTTTGGGCTAAAGAACACAAGGAATGGACATTAGACCAGTGGAAATCTGTGCTTTGGTCTGATGAGTCCAAATTTGAGATCTTTGGTTCCAACCACCGTGTCTTTGTGCGACGCAGAAAAGGTGAACGGATGGACTCTACATGCCTGGTTCCCACCGTGAAGCATGGAGGAGGAGGTGTGATGGT
>RJVU01028973.1:2953779-2967777 GCA_003731715.1 Anabarilius grahami
AATGAAAGATCAAAAGGATAAACAATGCAGATTTATTTTCACAGCCGCCTTTGCTTATATTTACTAAGGGTGCCAATAATTGTGGAGGGCACTGTATATATATATATATACACACACACACACACACACACTGTTGGTAATTATTATGCATAGTTAATATAAAAATGAATATATACATATTTCCCAAAATGTTTCCATCTGCAAAATGTTATGTTTTTATAATAAATTACTAATAATATATAATATAATAAAATGAATCATAAAATATGAAAATTTAATATATAAAATCAATTTGCAGATGGAAAAAATTCCTATTGTTTATTATTTTTAATTATGTATATTACAGTTTTTCCCCAGTCGCTTTGGCACATTTCTCAGATCAAAACTGAAATTCTCAAAACTACTTGTTCAACCACCACATTATCTAGTCACTTCTGCACATCATAAAAGCAGTTTCTCATTCTTTTGAACAAATTGCAAATGCTTTAGTACATTCAGGCAATTGATTATGTACAATTGTCTGCTATTTCCTACATTATCAATTGCTAATGTCATGTTGCTCAAAATGTGTTATATGGTTCTCTATTGAATAATCTTACCCCTCAAAACATCTAGTCATTAGTTCATTGCACAACTCATTAAATGCAAAATGGTTGACCTAGTTATCATAATGCCAAGTATATCATCTATACATTTCCTATTAGACTTTTGTAAATGTGTCCTGAATTGATGAATTTTGCAGGTGAATCCTGAATTTCACTAATGTATTCAGGGGAATGTAAAGCATTAGATCAACCAATGATTCATGCATGTCATGAATCTTCAACTGGAAAGCATATATAGGCAGAGTACAACACAAGAGTTTCAATTTCTGATAATGGAAGAACAGGGTCAACAGCTGAGAAGAAGAAGAGTAAGGATGTGTGGTAGAAGGGTAGGGAGGCAAAACAGAGGAAGAGGTAGATAAGGCAAAGGGCGTAGGCACGTTTCTGTTGAAATGAGGCCCACTATGAGGCCCCACTATCGTGAACTATGTTCTCAATCATGACCTTACAATGGCTTAAGCAGGTCTAAATGTGCAGCCGAACGTTGGGAGAAAAACCTTTTCCTCAATCATTCAAGCATTTCGTCGACAATATGGCACTCCGATATGGCATGCATGCTATAATCTTAATATTACAGTGGCATTTTTACACTTACAGTAGCATATTACACTTGCTTTACGCTTACAGTACAGTAGGCTAAATTAACTTTATACAGATACATATACTATATCACACACATACACATGAATACATATATACAGTGTATGTATATTGATCGTGTCTTTTTCATTTACCACAAGGACATTTTACAGTAATTTGTTTACTGTCATAAAAACCATAGCCATAGTTTACATCTGAAATATTCATCACTGTTATATTGACAACATGACTAAGCATTTTGACTATCTTGTTCGAGGACAATGGCACAAGGACTTGTCATTCTGATGGCACTGATATGTTCATTGACATAAATACTTGCTCTTGAGAGATGAACTAAGGATTCTGAGCAAGTTCCAGGCTTTTGCAGATAATCCAATATGTTGTGCTGTTTGTACAAATTATTTAGAGAAATGAACATACAGTTTTGCAAATTGTAAGGATGATTCGAGAAATGTACCAAAGCAACTGAGAAAAACTGTAATATGTATATAGTTTATATACATATTTCTGCAAAATATGAAAAAAATAATATAAATTATAGATAGAACGATAGATAGAACTATAGAACGATAGATGGATAGATAGATAAAGACTTCAGATGCAAAAGCCTCTTTAAGTGCCTGAAATTTTCTTCTAAAATGATGTTTATGTTCAGTTATTTCACTTTAATGGCAAGGAAAAGGACCTATTAATTGCCATTAAACTGAAATTACTGAACCTAAACATACAAGCTTGATAGAAATGCTCATTTTTAGAATTTATAACATTCGGTATATATTTATATATATAAAATTGATGATGAGGCGACTTATTGGATAGTACAAAACAAATTATATGCCAACAGACCATGTAACGCATCACAAAATCACAACATTGCAGTATATGGTATAAAGATGGAGGAAAGGACAACTGAGTTTATGTTTTAGGATTTAAGTTAGTGAGACTGAATGTGTGAAGACTCACTGCAGGCCGGTTCGTAGTAAACTCCGTTGCTGTAGAAGGCGAAGGAACGGTGAGCAGCGTCGATGCTGACTGCTGCAGGGCCGAATTTAAAGATAGCAGCCTTCAGTGCCTCAATATCACCACTGGTCACGTTAGTGTAACCGCTCAACTGTGCCGCCATGGAGGACTTATCATAATGACACAAACCATTCTGAAACACACACAGTCATCTGATTAGTGACCACCAGCATCGGAGAGAAAACAAATTATAATAGTTGGACCAGGAAATATTGTTTCCCATTATAGATGTCAATTATAACTAAAATTACTATTTAAATCAGTCAGAAACTGGGCCAGGTGGAGATGTGTGGTGTATGTACACACACCATGCCCTTATATCCTCCATAGCTCTCTGCGGTTGAAATGCCACCATGCTTCATGATCCACTCAAAAGCTCTCCACTCCTCTCCTCCATCACAACCATTATTCCCAAATCCCCACGTGCAGTCGACCAGCATCTGCTGGGACAATGATGTCAGCTGTCCCGTCTAAAGGAGAGAGAAAGACAAGGACTAGTTTAAAGCGGTGTCAGTGAGACAAAAACTTAATTCAGTTGGACGTTGCAAAAAATGTGGGCCAGTTGCACCAGCTTTAGTTAAGTTACAACTAAGCCTAGTTTTGACGTAAAGGGGCATTAAGTTACAACTTAGGCACTACTAAGTATTTTTGGGTTGCACTAGTGTTGCAGTCAAGACCACCTAAGCCAAGAACAAGTCAAGACCAAGACCAGTGTGTGTCGAGACCAAGACAAGACCAAGACTTTGGGGGGTTGAGACTAAGACAAGACGAAGACCAAGGCAAGTCGAGACTGAGTCAAGACCAAGACCAGACTAGCACTCCTCAAATTCATCTGAAAGATCCACATTTACTGCCTGAGAAATGTCTTATTTTTAATCAATAATTACAATTAGAATAATAAGACACTATATAGAGCTGTTACCAATCAATTGAAATTCACTAACAAAAAATTGATCTTTACACTGCAGAAGTGAAACAGAAGTTGCATCTGAATTGGTACAATTAACAAATGCATAAATGTTGTTGAGATTAATGTTTTAAAAATACAATTTTGTTTATTGAACATTTGTAAAAAAAAAAAANAAAAAAAAAAAAAAAAAAATCAATATCACGTTTACAATTGTGCTCATATTTGTGAAAACAGCCCTCTTTCTTGTGATATTGCTTAATTATATCATATGTTATAATATAAATGTCAAGATCTTATACAAGTACTTTTTGGCAATAATATCTTGAATTTTTGGGCATTTGTATTCATTTTGGTGACATTTTTGACAGAATCCCTTGTTGATTTCTGGCCTGGCACAACAGTAAAAAAATTAATTAAATTAGAAATAAGTTATTGATTGAATTTGAAGCAGGAAGTTTTACATCCAATCAAATTAAAGATGTTAACAAAGACAATGCAACAGCAATTTAGCGATATCCCCCCAGTTGTGGTCTTGACTGGTCTTGAAATCGAGTCTGAGACCGAGACCAAGACCTTCAAAAAAAAAAAAAAGGTCTTAAGACCGGTCTCGAGTACTTCAACACTAGGTTGCACCATTAGCTGAAACGTAAATGTACGTATAAATTAAATATATACAGAAGCCTCTGACCAGAAACAACAGTTAGAGGATTGACTGAATTGCATCAATAAGCTCTTGTTTTACCCAACAGACATCAATAGAGACAGAGCGCATTTAGGCCACGCCCACACCAGGGAGGAAAACAATCCAACACTCTCCATTGATTTTGTATTGCGTGCCTTCTTGTCATTTCTTGTTTCTAACAAAAGACAGAACAATGCCTAAAAGCTGCTGTGTGACAGGGTGTACTGCAATCAACCTAAAAAAAAACCTAAAAAAAAAACAGAACTACGTTTTTTTAAGCTACCGAACTGTAAAAGCCAGCCTTTAAGGAGACAAAAGTGGTTACAGGCAATAAGACGTGAAGCATCAGCAGGAAGAATGGGTAAATTGTGGGATCCTGACACTCAGTAAGCCTACATGTGCAGTAAACATTTTGTCACTGGTAAGTCAAATATCCAAAAGTCAGTTTTATATATTACATTTCCTTTCGCCGATTACGTTCCCCTCCAGTGGGCGTAGTTCTCAGAGTAATATGACAATCTCAATTACCTGTATCCACTTTTGTGTCCTTAAATGCTCAGCAGCTTATAAAAAATTAGTTCTGGGTTTTTTAGCTTGTTTGCTGTACACCCTGTCACACAGCAGCTTTTAGACATTGTTCTGTTTTTTGTTATAAGTCAGAAATTACAAGGAGGCAGCTTCATGCAATACAAAGTCGGTGGACTAACCTCTAAAGTTGTTCCAAACCTGTCTGAATTTCTTTCTTCTGCTAAACATAAAAGAAGATATTATGAAGAATATGGGTAAGCAAACAGTTGATGGCCCCATTGACTTCCATAGCATGGAAAAAAATACTATGGAAGTCAACAAGCCCCATCAACTGTTTGGTTAATGACATTTTTCATAAAATCTTCTTTTATGTTCAGCAGAAGAAAGAAATTCAGACAGGTTTGGAACAACTTTAGAGTGAGTAAATGATGACAGAATATTCATTTTTGGGTGAACTATCCCTTTAAAAATGGCCATGCCTTACAAAATCAGGTGGATATGTAGTCTGGAGTTTGTTGTGTAGATTTACCTTGAGGAAAAGAGCTCCCTCTAGTGTTCCAGTGGAGGCAAAGCTCCAGCAGGATCCACACACAGCCTGGTCTTTCACTGGTGTCACAGCACCTGAAAATACATAATAAATATGTCTGTGCATCATCTGAATCACTTCTGCAACACTAAACATGAGTAGAAAGATTCTGACTTCACATTTAACAACTCAACAAATACAAACAAGGATTACACACCAAACAGCCTCCAGTCTATTGAATCAGGGGTGGCTATAGAGCGGATTTCAGAGGGGAAAGGCTGAGCCTTTCTGTGAACATGAGATCTTTTATGTCCTCTCATCATGGTCAGCTCTTCCTGTGACCGATCGGCCAGGTGATTGACAGAGAGGGAGAACGAAAGACCGGCTCTGTTCATAGAGTGCACATACCTGGAGAAGAAAAGATGTAAAAATCAGACAAGATCATTCTCATTATATAATTGTGTAGGCTCCATATTCTCATTTGTTTCTAGATAGTGGACATGTCCAAGAGAAGACTTTTCTTCTTATATTTTTATCATTTCATCAAAGATACGCAGTCTTTATTTCAAAACAAATACATTTTTCCGACAAAATTTGCTGTTTTGAAAAAAAAAAATATATATATATGACCATTTTAAAAGGCTAGTTGCCACGGATAGACTCATATAATATACCACTTAAAAGCTAAAAAACTAGCCTTTCTAAAAATGCCAGTCACTATAACATTGTCATAATAATAATGCAACCATTTGGCAGCAGATTCTGCTTGTCGTCAAACATAAAAAATGTCAAATAATTAAAAAATCTCCCAAAAATGTGTTCCTTTAATATTTTTAACATTATAAAAGCAATCAAGGCTGTGCGGTATTGTGAATATAATCATGGCTATAGGGGTTGCATGTTGTGCCTAACAACTATTCACAATCCAGCAGTCTTTCATACCATGTTGCTTAATAAAAATAGATTTGCAGTAAAATAATTGGGGTATTTTTTTCTCAATTTCATTACAAACCAACAAATCTCTAGTAATATTTGTTGTCGTTTTTTTCCCTCACCGAATATTATGTACAAAGTTGTGCTCGCGCTTCTCATGCTCCTTTTCGTTTTCATACTGACGCTCAAACTTCTCCTTAAAGTGGCCAAACATACGGTGGGCGTGGCCAACGGGGGAGGTGTGGATGAGGTCTTGAAGGGGGTTGGCCAATAAATGACGCTCCACACCAGGACCAGGAAAGTCACCACAGGTCATTCCTAAACACAAAATTGAGCATTTGATTGGATGATCTGTAAGTGGCAGAAACATGCCGTGTGTTTTATGTATTTACCTCCAGGTAGTTTAAAAATATCAGACTCAATTCGAGGGCTGTAGTCACTGTAGTCAATAATGTACTTGTCGTAGTGGGACCCCAAAAGAGTGTTGAAGCCCATCATCTCATAGTGGTACGGGACGGCTGGGGAATCATTTCCTTCTGGACGTGTGACCCAAAGACGATATGTGTTCTTCTTATTATCAACTTGTGTGACATTTTTCCAGACCTCACACAGAACGCCCGCGTAATACTCCATCTTCTCAAACTGCATAACAAACAATGATTTTATACACATTTCAGCCCTGTTGCATTGGTTTGCTTTTCACTTTTGGGTGAACTGGCCCTTTAAGTAGTACATACTTCAAAGGCCTGCAGATCAGGAAGTGCCGTCTGTGGAAGTATTGGATCCTCCTTGGTACCATTAAGCTGGAAACACTTCATAGTATTGAATTCTGTCTCAGTGGTGACTGGTGTGATCTTGTAAGTGGCACCATAATCCAAGTCGTTTCCAATAAAAAAAGTGCATACTGTACCTGTATAGGAGGCAGCAATTAGGAGAAACTACATACATAATCTACTCCATTTCAATACTGCCTGATTTTACCATCTGATGATCACTGACCATGGTAATAGTCGATACGACTTCTGTTCCCCTTAAGATCGTACCAAGCTTCAAACGGTTCCTTTATCTCAGCATAAGGCAAAGACAGCATACCTACATAAAAGAGGCACATGTAACATACTGAAAAGGAAGTGTACTGCACTGGGATGTACTCAGAAATGTACCTTTGACATGATACATCTTTCCAAAATCAGGAACTGTTCTGCCACCAACTGGTGTGGCATCTGTGGGATGAAAACAAAGAATTATTTTCATCAACTTTTACGCATCAACTGATACACAAGCGTAATATACTATACACTACGAATACTTAAAACATTACTAAGCCTAAATACACTATTGCATACTTCCTCAACATGTTTAGTGTTAAAAACAACACAGGAAATGTGTCGCAGCCATTAAATCACGAGATGTGTTTTCTTCCTGTTGTCATGTTGTTTTCTCTTTACCTGCAGCACACAGCAGAAGCACAAACCCAGCCAGAAGACGCCACATACTGCAATCTGAAGAAGCGACAGACATCCAATGGAGATGAATAATAAGCTTTCATCCGTCTGAAAGTCAATCCTGAAACAAAACTACGTGAGTGTTTGTGCCAAATGGCGAGGCGCGATAACAGAAAGTTCCAATAAAAACTCGCGAAGGAGGGACTGAATTGAAGTCATATGACATGAGGGTCTATTGCTGTCACATGACTGTAGTCAGCTGCTTTCTTAGAGCAACTTCCTTTTATCGGCTTTATGGCGGTTAAAATTGCTGACTTGATTTCTAACAAGTTCATAGTTCACAAGTTTTTTTTTACTACACTAAATCAGATTTAAGCGTCAAAACGAGAAAGATAAAGCGTAATGAAAGTGAAGTGTAGTGAAATGAGAGATGGAAAGTAACTGCAGAGATGCTTGAAACACGAGATGAGCTTCTGACAGGGAAAGAAATGTACACCAACAACAACACATCATCACATGTGGATAATGCAAATGAAAGTAAACACTGGTTTAAGTTATTTTTATTTTTTTACTGTGACTAAGATACATCCCACACAAGATGATGCACTGTTAAAGGATTAGTTCACTTTCAAATTAAAATTTCCTGATAATTTACTCACCCCCATGTCAACCAAGATGTCCATGTCCTTCTTTCTTCAGTTGAAAAGAAATTAAGGTTTTTTGATGAAAACATTCCAGGATTTTTCTCCTTATAGTGGACTTCAATGGACTCCAAATGGTTGAAGGTCAAAATTACAGTTTCAGGGCAGCTTCAAAGCGTTTTACACGATCCCAGACGAGAAATAAGAGTCTAATCTAGAGAAACCATCGCTCATTTTCTAAAAAAAAAAAAAGAAAAATGTTATACATTTTAACCATAAATGCTCATTTTGAACTAGTTTGACCTAATGTTTAAACTAAATTCTCATATACAATATGCAAGTATATAACAATTAGTTCAAACTTTGACCTGTGGAGGGCAGTAATACACTTAGCAGTGTCTACACTGCTGGAATTCTAATAGAGAAGAAGAAGAAGAGAGCTAGTTCAAGATGAGCATTTATGGTTAAAACGTATATAATTTTTAATTTTTTTAAAACATGAGTGATGGTTTCTCTAGATAAGACACTTATTTCTCGTCTGGGATCATGTAGAACACTTTGAAGCTGCACTGAAACTGTAATTTTGACCTTCAACCGTTTGGGGTCCATTGAAGTCCACTATATGGACTATATGGATAGAGCAGCATGCGCAAGAGCACCAGGATCAAACAAACTACAGGGTAGGGGGGAGTGGGGTAAGATGAGCCAGGGGGTAAGATGAGCCAGTGGGTAAGTTGACCCTCCCCCTGTATCTTGGCAACCGTACCATTTTATTGTCATGTGACCATATATTTTAAAACCACCCGGGAGGAGTGGAAGTCGCTTATTTACTTTAAAAACTGTTTTTGGCTTGTTAAAGTACAATTTTAACATAACAGATGTAATGGCTGTTTCATCAAAGCAAATTTGTCCAGGTCTAAAAATATTTATGCTGCATATTGGTGATTTAGCAACGTATAAAACCATGCAAGTCATTTAGCTAAATATTATTCTGAATTGGTAAGCTAGCTAGCTTTTCCTAAAATGGCAGCTATGGGGCAAAGTGAGCCAAATGCTGTGGGGTAAATTGAGCCAGCGTTTTAACTTAACCCACGATAAGGCAATGAATTTAAGTTAAATCTGAAGGATAAACTGGTGTCATTTCAATGTAATATTACGCAACTGGTTTAGTTTATCTTTATTTTCGAGTTTATTAGATAGGAACAGTGTACAGGTACACCAAATCCTTCTCTGATACAAATCAGAGGATGTTTAATCAAATAAATCTTTTTACCTGTAGTCTCTAATGGCCTAACATGGTCGACATTGCAGAAAAACTACCATGTCAAGAACCTTTTGACTAAAATGTTTATTAGTTTAAGTGACATTTATTCATTCTTATTTAGTTTTTATTTAATTTTACTCAACAAACTTTCTGTTTTGTCTGTTTATGGGAAGGTTACATCTTTGATGTTCAACATATTGTTTCAGAAATGCAGACAATTAAACATACTGAAATTTCGACTTCATTTGGTTGGTTTTATGTTGTTTAAGTTAGCTTTAAAAAAAATATTTGTAAAAGGAAATTTGATTATTAAATTCGTTTTTAAAATACATTATCTTTAAAATTTCACATGGGTTTGATTCAGATTCAGCTAGATGATCAGTTTACACCCACCTAATGACTCGGCTCAACTTACCCCTAACCTGGGGTAAATTGAGCCAGAGGAACACTTTTTTTATAAGAAGCAATATTTTTAGAACCCTTTGTCATAGATGTATTCTGATCATTTAAAATGATAGGAAACATCCTGAAATTACTTTAAATACTTTCATTGTACTTCTGCCTCATTTTCCCTTATCTTGAGGACCACATAAGTAAAAAATGGCTCATCTTACCCCACTCTCCCCTACTGAATACAATTTTTTTTATATATATATATTTCTGTCACAATTTCATCTAAAGCCATCGATCACTGAGTGGTTCATTTATAAAGCTAATCTGTAATTTTTTTACTTTTTTGATAAAATACACAGGTTATTATTGTCAAGCAAACAGCTGTGCTTTGTGGTCTCCCCATTCTTCTGATATAGTATGTGAATAGATTTATTTGTATAGATTTGTCAAATTCTTAACCCCTGGCAGAGCTTTGGTGGAAAACCCACAATGCAGACATAAGTAAATTTTCATCTTCTCACCCTCATGTCAGTCTAAACCTGAATGACTTTTCTGTAGGGCTAATCTCCCTTTAAAGGTATACATGTGAAATAAATGTGGGACAATGGCCTTCATCCTCACTATGCTAATGCCTTTCTGATTCAAGATATTCATCAATATGCTGATTGAGGACTGTTGGGATACTCCAGGTTCTGTCTAGGGATGCAGGAACGTTGGTACACAGTTTGCTTTACTACATACTATTTACTTGTGTGTTCTAACATGTGACTACTGTATGTCATGTTTGGTCTCATTTGACAGCTTATAAACTGAACTGAATTGTGGTGAACTTAAGAGATATTAAAGTACTCTAATATGTAATCTAAGTGCTGTTGCTTAAACGATAATTGAGGAGAATGTTAATGTAGCCTACTTCTCCCCCTCTTGATCACCACACCTTTCGGTTTCCTGTCAGGTGGTTTTGTTGTTTGTGTTCCACTCATGTTTAACAATGTTCTGCTCAAGGGGTGAGAAGGAAAGGTAACTGTTGATCTTGGAGAAAAGGCTTTAACCGTGCCACTCCCGCACATGTTTAACCTCATACTACAAGGAGGCACAGCAATGCATTAATTTGTTACAGCTACATTTTTCAATGCAGTATTTTGTTCCATTCTACGGTCTGTATATTTAAACATGTAACTTAATTACCTTGTCTGCTTTAAAGGCTTTGAGAATCTTTTTTTTTTTGCACTGATAAAAGGACTAGGATGGTTATTTGTTCACTCTTCTCCAATTTTAATCTGTATAAGGAAAAGTACACTGCAAGGCCAGATTTTAGAAAAATATTAATACTATGTAAACTTTATAATTCTAAGTATGATGTTATTTTTTTGTGGGTATGGGCATATGCTGAGATTTTAAGGGCATGGAATATGAACCCTCGTTTTCATTCCTGACAGAAATGTCACATGGCTCCCTGACTAAGGTCTATGAAGAGGCAGATAAGGATATTTGTATTATGATGGAATTAGGCAGAACTGAATTAAGGACCAATTTAGATGCAGAAAAAAAAAAGATAATTATTAAAGACTAAAGCCCGGAACACACCAAGCTGATGCCGACGAACTAGTGGCGACGAAAGCAGACTGCGGGGTTGGCTCATGTATGTGTGTTTATACAACCACCAGCATGACAAACATTTAAGCAAAAGTAAACACTGGTTTTAGAACAATAGTCTGACAAAATGTTACACAATATCAAAACATCAAATTACTACCACATAAGTTATGTACATTTAATCAAAGACAAAACATATGGTTTTAATCAGTATTTTAATCATTAGCATTTCAATACTTCTGGTTTGATAAACAATGTCACCATGATCACTTCATAAACAGATCAACTACAAACCATAGACTGAAAATGATACATGTTGCCAAAATAGCTTGAAGATGCAGATACTCAATTTAACCAAATGTAATTATTCAAAATTTAGAAAGATTAAATTGCCACTAATCTCAGAGAAAAAAGTCTAGTCACTTGATAAAATAGTGGATTCTTAATTATTTCACCTTTAGATTTTAATGACAAACTCTATCAAGAGACACTTAATCAGACAAAGTTTATCAACTGTATCATACATTAGCAACAGACTCAAAGAAATGTGTGAGGACTATTTTGTAACAGTCTTTCTCCGACCTGGAGTTAATAAACCTCCTGTCATCCAGGCCATCTCTGCCTTTGATTTATCAGCGAAGTCATTGATACCGACGCTGAATGTAAGACCGGCTCTGTTTGTAGAGTGCACATACCTGAGGAGAAAAAGGATGTTAAAGCATATGCATCTAAAATTAGACAGATTCACAGACTTACTACTTCTTTCCTCACCGAAGAGTATGTAGAAAGTAGTTCTCGCGCTCCTCGTGCTCCTTCTCGCTTTTATACTGACGATTAAACTTCACCTTAAAGGGGCCGAACAAACGGTGGGCGTGGCTAACAGGGGAGGTGCTGACATAGTCTTGAAGGGGATTGGCCAATATTTGACGCTCCTCAGGAGGATCCGGAAACTCCTCATAGGTCATTCCTAATTAAACAATACCTCAGTGAGCATTTGATCAGATGGTCTGTAAGTGTAAAAGAGGCGTGTCACTGAATGTGTGTTCTCCAGTTACCTCCAGGGGGTGTGAAAATGTCTGATTCAGTGTGTGAGCTGAAGTCACTGTAGTCAATCATGTATTTGTCATTGTAGGTCCCCAAAAGAGTGTTGAAGCCCTTCATCTCAAAGTGGTACGGGACGGCTGGGGAAACATTTCCTTCAGGACGTTTGACCCACAGACGATATGTGTTCTTCTTATGACCAGCCTGTGTGACCTTCTTCCAGACCTCACACTGAACGCCTGCGTAATTCTCCATCTTCTCAAACTGGACAAAGAAAAAGAAAATCTTGAATCCATGGGATTTAATGTCATTCGTATCTTTCTAAATCTGTATGACTTTCTTCACAGCACAAGGCAAAATTTTGGATAGTTTTAACTGTTTTTGTCTATACAATGAAAGTCAGTGGAGTCCAAAACAACACTGAACCCCACTGACTTACATCTCATGGACAACAAAAACACCACAGACATTTTTCAAAATATCTTTTGTGTTCCAGAGTACATACTTCAAAGCCCTGCAGATCAGGCAGTGCCGCCTGTGGACGTATTGGATCCTCCTTTGTACCTTTAAGCTGAAAATATTTAACAGCTTGAATTTTGGTCTCAGTGGTGACTGGTGTGATCTGGTAAATGACACCATAATCCAAGTCGTTTCCAATCAGAAAAGTGCGTACTGTACCTGTACGGAGAGCAGCAATGAAGAAACTATATACATAATCCATTTTGATTTTAACACAATGTGACTATCATGAGAAGATCACTGACTTTTATGATAGTCGATGCGACTTCTTTTCCCCTCGAGGTCGTACCAAACTTCAAACGGTTCCTTTAGCCCAGAATCACCAGAATAAGGCAAATTCAGCTCACCTACAGAAAAGCACATGTGACAATGAAAAAGAAGTGTACTGTACTGGGATGTACAGTGTAATTAGGCAGAAATGTACCTTTGACATGATACATCTTTCCAAAATCAGGAACTGTTCTGCCACCAACTGGTGCGGCATCTGAGAAAGAAAGAGAGAGAGAGAAAAAGAAATCACAATCCATTATATCAACTTGCCTATTAAAACACATAGCTAAATATACCATTGCATACTTAAAAAAAAAAGTGACAGGAAATGTTGAACTGGAGATCAGCTATCATCCACATTTGTGTTTTCCTCCTGTTGTCATGTTGTTTTCGCTTTACCTTTGACATGATACATCTTTCCAAAATCAGGGACTGTTCTTCCACCAACTGGTGCGGCATCTGAGAAAGAGAGAGAGAAAGATCACACAAACAAATCAACTTTTTGTTTTAACTAAAACAAACTGCCAAATACTATTCCATACTTGGGCAACAAGTTTAGTGTTAAAAACACAGGAAATATTATTGCAGACATTAAATCACAAGATCAACTATCATGTTGTTTTCTCTTTACCTGCAGCACACAGCAGAAGCACAAACCCAGCCAGAAGACGCCACATACTGCAATCTGAAGAAACCAGACAGATTTCCACTGGAGATGAACTACAAGCTTTTGTTATCGGGGACAGACCAATATTTATCAAACTAAGTCTATGTTTGATTTTGTGTGTTCTTGAAACAGTTCACTATAACAGGTCAATCTCCTAAAGAAACAGCTGATTGTCATGAGCCAGGTTTGATTTGTTCCTCATGTTCTCCTTTCTCCTTCTCTTTTCATTAAGTTGGCTTCAGCTGTGTGTCATTTCTCTCAGTGTTCGCGCTGATTGCTCGCGCACCTGTCGCGCTTCTTCTCTGATTGTCTTGGCTATTTCTCTTCGCCACACTTCGTTGTCGGATGATTGTTACCT
>RJVU01028973.1:2981208-3012192 GCA_003731715.1 Anabarilius grahami
CTTTACCTTTGACATGATACATCTTTCCAAAATCAGGGACTGTTCTTCCACCAACTGGTGCGGCATCTGAGGAAGAAACAGAGAAAGATCACAAACAAATCAACTTTTTGTTTTAACTAAAACAAACTGCCAAATACTATTCCATACTTGGGCAACAAGTTTAGTGTTAAAAACACAGGAAATATTATTGCAGACATTAAATCACAAGATCAACTATCATGTTGTTTTCTCTTTACCTGCAGCACACAGCAGAAGCACAAACCCAGCCAGAAGACGCCACATACTGCAATCTGAAGAAACCAGACAGATTTCCACTGGAGATGAACTACAAGCTTTTGTTATCGGGGACAGACCAATATTTATCAAACTAAGTCTATGTTTGATTTTGTGTGTTCTTGAAACAGTTCACTATAACAGGTCAATCTCCTAAAGAAACAGCTGATTGTCATGAGCCAGGTTTGATTTGTTCCTCATGTTCTCCTTTCTCCTTCTCTTTTCATTAAGTTGGCTTCAGCTGTGTGTCATTTCTCTCAGTGTTCGCGCTGATTGCTCGCGCACCTGTCGCGCTTCTTCTCTGATTGTCTTGGCTATTTCTCTTCGCCACACTTCGTTGTCGGATGATTGTTACCTGTTGTTATTGTTGGTGTTTTCGCTCTGCTTACTGTATGATATCCTTGACCTCTGTTGTAGGGATGGGTAAACAAAGCCTCGTGAAGCACTGAGGCTTTCCCCTGACTGTTCCGGGAAAAGATTCAAAGCTTCAAGAGTGTCGAGAACAGCGCCATCTGGTGCTTATTTAAAACATAGCAGCCAGAAGCTTTTGGAAGAAGCTATGTCAGATGACGTAACCACCACATGCTCCACAGTTTCAATGTTATGTGTACAAATAAAAGCCTTATGTGTGTTTCATTTGTCCATTAAATAAATGAATTTACCCTTTAAAGTGACAATAAAATATAATATGACTTTACATGATTTAATATGATGTAATGTACTATTTATCTCTACACACATTCACTAGTGAAAAAGGACATTGTGTGATAGGATCATCTGTTTTTAAATGTGCTTATGACACTTTGATAGTGCTTGTGTAACTGTAGGAAAAACAGAAAGGGGATAAAATTGTTAATTATTTTTATTGAGAAATAAAAGCTGTTTCACAGTGTCCTTGATTGCCCACTCCATCATGACATTCTTTTTCACCAGGGCCATATTTTCCGCTGTTTGTCTGTCTGGGAACTTCTCAACATCCAACAACACTGTATTCATCTTATCACTGTCATCAATGTAATGGCAGGTTATTGCAGGATATGCATCTGTGTTGATAGAAGTCCACATATCTGATGTTAGAGACACAGCAGTTGCTTTTTCCATATCAGCCTTGGCTTTCCTCTTTGCTTCTTCATATTTTAAAGCCACCATTTTCTTTAAAGCCTTTCTGAAGTTACAAAAAAATAAGAGACAATTATACAATTATATTATTATACAATAATATTATAGATATAGATGCATTATATAGATTATACATCAAAATTGACCTCTTTTAAACTCACCTGTCTGTTTGGGATTATATAGGAAGGATCAAGGGCATGGATGAGGCCCCTGAAACCCTCATCCTCAATGGCTGAGAGTCTTTAATGACCATGTTGACCAATGCCTCATCAACCATTTGCTTGCGAGATGCTATAATGAATTGAAACGAAAGATTTATATAATATACATGTATTGATTTAAATCATGATAATGCATTCACAATCATGAATAAAAATCATGAAGCAACAGTCCTACTTTGTGTGCTTGTAGGATTGTTCTGGGGCTGTGCAGTCTCATGTAAAGCTCTGAAATGCCTTAGCATGGATGATGTGCTGTTTCCATACATAAGTTCCTTGTCACACACCAAGCATCTCACCTTCTGAATAAAGTTATATGAAATTAAGAAATTACATACAAGAGCGAAATAAGTTTAAGCAAAAACTGATGTTTTTTTTTAGAAAAGCATACATACATTGGAACGTATAAGCTCGAAATATTCCCAGATAGGGGAAGTCTTTCTTTTTTTGGCTGTTGCCATTGCTTTAAACACAAATCCTTCACCAAACACCAACCCTCTCCCCTCTCCCCTCTCCCTTAATCCCACCCTAACCCCAAATACCAACACCAAGTTACCTAAAAAAACACCAAAAGTGCAAAGATTTTACAAAAACAAAAAGACAATAAAGTAAGAATAAAAAAAAGAATGAATAAGAAGTGACAAATAAATGTTGTTGGTTATTTAAATGTAATATATTGATTAACTTTCGAAATACAGCACTCTCCTCACAAACCCATCAACCAGACTGAGCCAACGAGGACTCGTTAAGTAAGATCAGGGCTGCGTTCAGCCCCGACAAAACGTTGCAAAACGTTTTTTAAACAGAAACGGTGGTGCGTTGAACACCCTGTTCTGATGACGCAAGCGTTGCAACTANAAATTTTGCCTTGTTTTAGCCTAGACGGCCGGGCTATGTTTGGACAGCTATTAGACGTCTAATAGACATAAAATTGCTTGCTGGGTATAAATATATTTTTAATAACGCAAAATACGCTCGAAGTTACAGTCACTGCCCTTGCTGTCCAGAACATCCCAATAAAGTGAAGGGATTTGTGGAAACTTCTAATTATTGTGATACAACATTTGTCTCGCATTTCAGTATGAAAAGACAAACATTTCTGGATTATCCTTCACCTGAAATGTTTGTCTTTTCATACTGAAATGCGAGACAAATGTTGGTAAATATTACAATTATAGAATTAGAGGAGTATAGAAAAGTTTATGAAAGTGTCACTTCACAATACAATAGCAAAATATATAAGTATTGTATTTTTGTTACATTAATACCCATTGTGCGAGCTGTCTCTTTAATACCGCGTGGTTTATATACATCTTGCCGCTGATTGGGCTGACATTTCTGACACACCCACCAAACAAGAGAAAACAGGTGTGTTCGAGCTCATGCAGCGCCGCACAGACCGATCGGCGGCTGACTTGAAGCAGTGCATGCCGGTAAGAAATTATGTCCGACTTGAGACGGCGCCGACGCCATGTGACTGTGACGCATGGCTTCAAAGTCCCGCGAGAGCGATTCGAGATCAGCCGCCTGAGGCAGCCAGCGCAGTTTCTCAAGAGGAGCTGCACGAGCGCTGATGACGACACAGCTGTTTCACGATTGGCCGGATTCACCGCATGACAACGATCACGTGTGTTTCGTGTTTATTGTCACGCCTTCAGCTCCACTAATGCTCAAAAATCTGTGTTTTTTTAACAGTTAAAGCTCTTTTCATGTAGTCGCGATGTTATATTGTGTCGTGTTTATCAAAATAAAACTAATAAAAAACGTAGACCCCACTACATTGTTATTTAAATAATATGCTTATGTTGAACTTTATTCTTGTAAAAACAGACGCTGTAAGCAGAACATAAAGTATTGAATGAAAATGTCTCTGAAACATCAGTGTATTAGTCAAATATTGCATTCATTTCACTTCAGCTGTGATAAAGTATGCAAACGCAGCACGAGCTTCACTACGGGAAGCAGAAAGTGTCCAACTTCACGTCTCCGTTTTCAGCTCCTCCCCTCCTGCATGCGGTTACTCTCGCCGATCGGTTGCATCCAGCCGCAGCCGATGTCGAACACACCTATAGTGTCGTATGCGCGATACGCACATCGAAGCCTCAGTGTCATACCACGTAACATCACTATATGGCAAGCCGTTTTGACTTTTATTCACATCTCAGGATATGAATTCTTGATATCAACAATTCAGTTGTTGATATCAGGAATTACATTTCCACTAGTAACAATGTTAATTCTTGATATCAACATTTGAATTTCCACTAGTAAAAACTAGAATTCTTGATATCTGTAATTGTATTTTCACTAGTAAAATGTCACCATAGGCTGCCATTCAAATTCAATTGTTGATATCAAAAATTGAGTTCTTACTAGTTGAAATAGTAATTTTTGATATCAATAATTACATTGCTACTAGTAAAATGCAAATTTTTGATATCAAGAATTCAATTGTCACTAGTTGAAATGTCAGTTCTTGATATCAACAATTGAATTGCTACTAGTAAAAATGTTCATTTTTGATATCTGAAAATGTATTTCTGATATCAACAATTTCAGATATGTAAAATGGCTTTCTTACTAGTAACAATCACATTCATGATATCAAAAACTAACATTGTCACTAGTGATAATCAAATTGTTGATATAAAAAATTAACATTGTTACTAGTAGCAATTCAATAGTTCACTCTAAAAAATGCTGGGTTAAAAACAACCCAAGTTGGGTTGAAAATGGACAAACCCAGCGATTGGGTTGTTTTGACCCAGCAGTTGGGTTAAATGTTTGCCCAACCTGCTGGGTAGTTTTATTTAACCCAACAATTGTTTACAAATGACTATATGTCTGGCTTAAAATGAACCCAAAATATGTTGGAAATTAAAAATCAGACTCATAATTACTAGAGGCAACAATAATAATCAAAAAGATGAGCATTTATTAATAAGCAATTTAATAAATGTTTATTGTTTAAATATTATTCAAAAAAAGTATTAATAAATGTTTGTTTATTAAACATATTAATAAATGTTAATTTCCAACATATTTTGGGTTCATTTTAAGCAAGAAATACAGTAATTTTTAAACAATATTTGGGTTAAATAAAACTACCCAGCAGGTTGGGCAAACATTTAACCCAGCCGCTGGGTTAAAACAACCCAATCGCTGGGTTTGTCCATTTTCAACCCAACTTGGGTTGTTTTTAACCCAGCATTTTTTAGAGTGTTGATATCAAGAACTGACATTTCAACTAGTGACAATTCAATTCTTGATATCAAAAATTCGCATTTTTACTAGTATGAATTGTATTTTTGATATGTGAAATTAGAATTTCAACTAGTAAGAAATCAATTCTTGATATCAACAACTGAATTTGAATGGCAGCCTATGGTGACATTTCACTAGTGAAAATACAATTACAGATATTAAGAATTCTAGTTTTTACTAGTGGAAATGTAATTCTTGATATCAAAAATGAGCATTTTAACTAGTGAAAATTGAATTGTTGATATCAAAAATTAACTTTGTTACTAGTGGAAATGTAATTTCTGATATCAAAAATTGCCATTGTTACTAGTGGAAATGTAATTCCTAATATCAAGAATTATCTTTTTTAACTAGTGAAAATTGAATTGTTGATATCAAGAATTCATATCCTGAGAATGAATAAAAGTCAAAACGGCTTGCCATATCACTACTCTGTTGTTGTATCTACCAGTCGTAGTCCCAGCAGTTACAACAGCCGTCTCAGGATCAGCCCACCTGAGCCCTCGGCTCCCTCTGCCCAGGGATGGGCAAAAATACATCAAAATGTATTATAAAATAAAATACCAAATACCTCAAAATACAGCAGCCACACCATGTATCACAATAAACTACTGTATTTTTGTATTTTGAAAATACTACAAAATACTTTTACAAGGGAGCATGACATTTCTTGGCAAATCTTCCATCAGTTGGCCCACTCGATCTATCCCTTCACCATGACACTGACTTGATAAAGTAAACAACGTTTGATAGCAACAGCTTTTCTTTGCCCGAATCATGCAATAAATCTGACATATGCAACCAGTTAAAGGCACAAATTTGTAGGATTTTTAGATAAAAATATTCAAAAACCTCTAAAACAATGTTATATTTTTTGTTGACTTGTGTACTTACATTATCCCAAATGTTTCCAAGAAATTCTAAATCCAGAGAAATAAGCAGTTTTAACCAGGACACACACCGTGTACGTGTGTCGCCTATCAATGACATCATTACCCTCGATTTTCCCGTTTTTATTTTGTTGAAAAACCATGGAAACATCAAAGACACTTTAGTATATGAGTTTTATTAGACAGGGAAGCAACTGTTTGGATACATTAATCGACAGAAAACTCCTCATGTTATATCGCTTAACACATTAAGGGGCAGATTTACTAAACGGGGCAAATTAGCGTGAGAGCGCAATTCCAAAAATGTGTCGATGGGAGTGGCAAGTTTTGCGCGTGATCTGCTGACATGCAAATTAAAGAACACAGACACGGTCAGATCATTTACATAATGACTACGCAATCTACCAAGAGCAGTGCAAATTAGAGTTGGGTCGCAAATAGAGCTGATGTCTGATGTTCTCATCAGGTGTGGGTCGACACAGGCGCAACTTAACATGTAATCTGACAAACACATACACATATACTGTATAATATAGTTTGACAAGCCATGTTGGCCTATAGGCCCCAGTCATTTCCTGCGGTTATTGGTAACTGAACCCACAACCTTCGGGTTACCCCTTCGGCCACTCTAACCATTAGGCCACGACTGCCTCAAAAGTTATACAACACTGGACACAAACCCACAATCTCCAGGTCATGTACCCGTCACTCATCTCATTGTGCCACTGGGAAGACAATTTTATAGGCATTAGAAGAATGGGTAGAGATATAAGGACTAGGATGGTTATTTGTTCACTCTTCTCCTATTTTAATCTGTATAAGGAAAAGAAAGTACACTGCAAGGCCAGATTTTAGAAAAATATTAATACTATGTATACTTTATAATTCTAAGTATGATGTTATTTTTTTGTGGGTATGGGCATATGCTGAGATTTTAAGGGCATGAAATATGAACCCTCGTTTTCATTCCTGACAGAAATGTCACATGGCTCCCTGACTAAGGTCTATGAAGAGGCAGATAAGGATATTTGTATTATGATGGAATTAGGCAGAACTGAATTAAGGAGCAATTTAGAGGCAGAAAAAATAGATAATTATTTATAATTATTATTAAAAAGACATTTAAAGCCCTGAATACACCAAGCTGATGCCGACGAAAGCAGACTGCGGGGTTGGCTCATGTATGTGTGTTTATACAACCACCAGCATGACAAACATT
This sequence comes from Anabarilius grahami, assembly GCA_003731715.1. Taxonomy (NCBI): domain Eukaryota; kingdom Metazoa; phylum Chordata; class Actinopteri; order Cypriniformes; family Xenocyprididae; genus Anabarilius; species Anabarilius grahami. Next base: position 2,988,192 of record RJVU01028973.1, read on the forward strand.
TAAGCAAAAAAATTAAGCAATTTAAGCAAAAGTAAACACTGGTTTTAGAACAATAGTCTGACACGAAACGTTACACAATATCAAAACTTATTGATGTGATAGTAATTTTTGATGTTATGAACATTTAATCAAAGACAAAACATATGGTTTTAATCAGTATTTTAATCATTAGCATTTCAATACTTCTGGTTTGATAAACAATGTCACCATGATCAATTTATAAACAGATCAACTAAAAACCATAGACTGAAAATGATACATGTTGCCAAAATAGCTTGAAGATGCAGATACTCAATATAACCAAACGTAATTATTCAAAAATTATTTAGAAAAAGATTAAATTGCCACTAATCTCAGAGAAAAGTCTAGAGTCACTTGATAAAATAGTGAATTCTTAATTATTTCACCTTTAGATTTTAATGACAAACTCTATCAAGAGACACTTAATCAGACAAAGTTGATCAACTGTATCATACATTAGCAAAAGACTCAAAGAAATGTGTGAGGACTATTTTGTATCTTCCTTTATCTGATCTGGAATTATTAAACCTCCTGTCATCTTGGCCATCTCTGCCTTTGATTTATCAGCGAAGTCATTGATACCGACGCTATATGTTAGACCGGCTCTGTTTGTAGAGTGCACATACCTGAGGAGAAAAAGGATGTTAAACAATAAAGCATATGTATCTAAAATTAGACAGAGTCACAGACTTACTACTTCTACATCGTAAGGTTTTTTTTTCCCCTTTCCTCACCGAAGAGTATGTAGAAAGTAGTTCTCGCGCTCCTTGTGCTCCTTCTCGCTTTTATACTGACGATTAAACTTCTCCTTAAAGGGGCCGAACAATCGGTGGGCGTGGCTAACAGGGGAGGTGCTGACATAGTCTTGAAGGGGATTGGCCAATATTTGACGCTCCTCAGGAGGATCCGGAAACTCCTCATAGGTCACTCCTAATTAAACAATACCTCAGTGAGCATTTGATCAGATGGTCTGTAAGTGTAAAAGAGGCGTGTCACTGAATGTGTGTTCTCCAGTTACCTCCAGGGGGTGTGAAAATGTCTGATTCAGTGTGTGAGCTGAAGTCACTGTAGTCAATCATGTATTTGTCATTGTAGGTCCCCAAAAGAGCTTTGAAGCCTTCCATCTCAAAGTGGTACGGGACGGCTGGGGAATAATTTCCTTCTGGACGTTTGACCCACACACGATATGTGTTCTTCTTATGACCAGCCTGTGTGACCTTCTTCCAGACCTCACACTGAACGCCTGCGTAATCCTCCATCTTCTCAAACTGGACAAAAAAAGGAAAAAAAAGAAAGAAAAAAAACATTTCAGACTCATTGTTGATTTGGTTTGCATTACAGTTAATTGAATCTATGGGATTTAATGTCGTTCATATCTTTCGAAACCTGTAAGACTTTCTTCACAGCACAAGACGACATTTTGGATAGTTTTAACGGTTTGTCGATACAATGAAAGTCAGTGGAGTCCAAAACAACACTGAACCCCACTGACTTCCATCTCATGGATAAAAAAAACAACACTGAGACATTTTTCAAAATATCTTTTGTGTTCCAGAGTACATACTTCAAAGCCCTGCAGATCAGTGCCGCCTGTGGACGTATTGGATCCTCCTTTGTACCTTTAAGCTGGAAATATTTAATTGCTTTGATTGGCACTGGTGTGATCTGGTAAATGACACCATAATCCAAGTCGTTTCCAATCAGAAAAGTGCGTACTGTACCTGTATAGAGAGCAGCAATTAGGAGAAACTATATACATAATCTATTTTGATTTTAACACAATGTGACTTTATCATGAGAAGATCACTTACTATTACGATAGTCGATGCGACTTCTGTTCCCCTCGAGGTCGTACCAAACTTCAAACGGTTCCTTTATCCCAGAATCACCAGAATAAGGCAAATTCAGCTCACCTACAGAAAAGAGGCACATGTGACATACTGAAAAAGAAGTGTACTGTACTGGGATGTACTGTGTAATTAGGCAGAAATGTACCTTTGACATGATACATCTTTCCAAAATCAGGAACTGTTCTGTTCTCACTAAGTGCCACTGGTGTTGCATCTGGGGAAGAAACAGAGAGATCGATCACAATTAACTGAATCAACTTGTCTATTTACACACATAGCCAAATATACTATTGCATACTTGTGCAACTCTTTTAATTTTAAAAACATCACAGGAAATGTTTCGCAGACATTAAATCACAAGATCAACTATCATGTTGTTTTCTCTTTACCTGCAGCACACAGCAGAAGCACAAACCCAGCCAGAAGACGCCACATACTGCAATCTGAAGAAACCAGACAGACTTCCACTGGAGATGAACTACAAGCTTTCGTCCGTCTGAAAAACGTGAGTGTTCGCACTAGTGACCAAACATGTAGAAGGTCGCAATAAAAACACACAAAGGAGGTACTGAATTAATGTCATATGACATGAGGGTTCATTGGTGGACAAATATGTATTGAACCGGGACAAGGTCTGTGTTTGATACCGCTCTGGGGTGATCGTAGAGGACGCCTGTAATCAGTCCACCTTTCACCCCAGGGAAAAATGCACTGTGAATATGTGGTGGTGCTTTTAAAAGTAATTCCTGAATTATTGGTTGAAATATGCAAAAAGCCATTAGAGTTTAGAAGAAATCAATTAACTTTAAATACATGAATAAGCTCAAATTGAAGATTGGCCAGCTCGTTAGTGGTTGTTTGAGTTCAGCGTGTTGAAAATTGATTATTTTACAGTTATAACACAGATCAATCTGCTAAATATATAATTAGTAAATTAAACTACTCTTTTAGCTATGTTATTACTTTAAAACAATTCTCAAATTTATTCATTAACTATACAACAAATAAACCCACTTCACCAGCTAGTTATTGTTCGACAGCAATGGAATATAAATCCACAGAGCAACCGCAAAAACGGAAGTTCAAAGACAATATTATAAAGATGGCGGTGCGCTTGTTTCTCTGGCGCATAGACTGAGATATGGCTGTAGATTAAATGATGGTCTTTCTGTGTTTTTGCAGCGGAAACATTATCTATTTTATAGACATTAGAATGGATAGAGGATGTGAGGTCTAACCAGACGGTTATTTGTTCAAGACTCTTCTTCAGTTTTTACCTGTATAAAAAAAGAGAGTGCATTGCCAGGCCAGATTTCATTTTGGAAAAAAATTGAACACTACATAAACTTTATTATTCTAAATATAAATCTAATTCTACCTTGACTTCAAGTTTTTTCTCCCTCGACAAAATTAACCGTACTACATTTTACCGCTATAACATATTTACCAAACACACGGTATCACATACAGGGCTTAGCCAAAGCCAGGATTAAGCCTTAGTTCAATTATGGTATTTAAGTAGCTTTTATAAACTTTCACTAGAAACTGCTGTGCATCTCGAGACTAACAATAACACTGACATATTTTAAGATCTGTCAGTACAAGTTTCTTTCAGTTAAAACAGCTCAAACTTGCATTTTAGTCTGGGACTAGCTTAAGCCTTGTCTGTGAAACTGGGGGAAAATGAGTAACTGATTCAGAGGAAATTATTTTATGTTAGAAGAAATGGCGAGGAGTGAAACAAGACAATATATTAAAGTGAATTTATTGGTCAAGCACAAACAAGTCCAAAGAGTTGTGTCTGTAACTGTACAGGAGCTTTTCTTCAGACCGCCTTTTATTGAAATCCAAAAAAATGGAAAATGTTCTACCCCAGGATCACACTATAGGCTAAATATTTTTTAAATATGAACTTAGATTTTATTTATTATTTAGACTGATTTTAAAAATTTGAGTCTGTCAAAGTAAATTTGTAGATTAACAAAAGTATTTCTGTCACAAGTTCAACTAAAGCCATCAGTCACAGACTGGGTAATTCATAAAACTAATATGTTATTTTGTCTCATTTTTTTGATAAAATACACAGGTTATTATTGTCAAGCAAACAGTTGTGCTTTGTGGTCTCCCCATTCTTTTGATAAATGTGAATAGGTTTATTTCTATAATTCAGTTTCATATTTGTTTGTCATACTTAAGCCTCCTTTTCATTCCTGTCAGAAATTTGACATGGCTCCCTGACTAAGGTCGAGGCAAAAAAACATATTTGTATTATGATGGAATTGGATTAAGGACCAATTTAGAGGCATAAAGATCATAATCTTTTTCAATACAGCCAACTGCTAAAAAAGTTTTGATTAACTGAATCATTGAAAATTAGAAATAAATGTGAAAAAGTGAAAGTGAAAAGTTAAAGTGAAAGTGAAGTGACATGTGGCCAAGTATGGTGACCCATACTCGGAATTTGTGCTCTGCATTTAACCCATCCAAGTGCACACACACACAGCAGTGAACACACACACACCGTGAACACACACCCGGAGCAGTGGGCAGCCATTGCTGCGGCGCCCGGGGAGCAGTTGGGGGTACAGTGCCTTGCTCAGGGGTCTCACCTCAGTCGTGGTATTGAGGGTGGGGAGAGCGCTGGATATTCACTCCCCTCACCGACAATCCCTGCCGGACCTGAGATTCGAACTCATGACCTTTGGGTTACAAGTCCGACTCTCTATCCATTAGGCCACGACTGCCCCCCGACTGAATGAGCGTGAAATGAGAGATGGAAAGTAACTTTTGCAGAAATGCTTGAAACATGAGATGAGCTACTGCCACTGTGAACAAAATGTAGACCAACTTAAATGAGCATATAAATGTAATACTTTAAAAAAAATTATATATTGCATTTATACAGAATGTTAATTTTATTTATTTTTTAAAAATCAGCCCTTTTAATAGTGAACACTGGTTTTAAAACACATTTTTGAATAGTAAGAGGTTTTGAAAAATTAGAACTTATTGATGTGATAGTCATTTTTCGTCTACTGATGTTGTGTGCATTTAATCAAAGACAAAACATATGGTTTTAATCAGTGTTTTTTAATCATTAGCTTGTCAATACATCTGGGGTTCGATAAACAATGTCACCATGATCACTTTATAAACAGATCAGCTAAAAACCATAAACTGAAAATGACACATGTTGCCAAAATAGCTTGAAGATGCAGATACTCAATTTAACCAAATATAATTATTCAAAAAATGATTTAGAAAAAAAATGTATTACACTAATCTCATCAGAGGACAATATAAGTGAGCTGAGCTACTTGTTTAAACAGTGAATTCTCATTTTTTTCACCTTTAGATTTCCCCTTTAGTTTATCAAACTGTAACATAAACAGTTTGATAAACTTGAGCAACAGACTCAAAGAAATGTGTGAGGACTATTTTGTATCTTCCTTTATCTGATCTGGAATTATTAAACCTCCTGTCATCTTGGCCATCTCTGCCTTTGATTTATCAGCGAAGTCATTGATACCGACACTGAATGTAAGACCGGCTCTGTTCGTAGAGTGCACATACCTGAGCAGAAAAAGAGGATGTTAAACAATAAAGCATATGTATCTAAAATTAGACAGATTCATAGACTTACTACTTCTACATTGTAATGTTTGTTGTTTTTTCTCACCGAAGACTATGTAGAAAGTAGTTCTCGCGCTCCTCGTGCTCCTTCTCACTTTCATACTGACGATTAAACTTCTCCTTAAAGGGGCCGAACAAACGGTGCCCATGGCTAACAGGGGAGGTGCTGACATAGTCTTGAAGGGGATTGGCCAATATTTGACGCTCCTCAGGAGGATCCGGAAACTCTTGACAGGTCATTCCTAATTAAACACACAATACCTTAGTGAGCATTTGATCAGATGGTCTGTAAGTGTAAAAGAGGCGTGTCACTGAATGTGTGTTCTCCAGTTACCTAAAGGGGGTGTGAAAATGTCAGATTCAGCTGAACTGAAGTCACTGTAGTCAATCATGTATTTATCTTTGTGGGACCCCAAAAGAGTGTTGAAGCCCTCCATCTCAAAGTGGTACGGGACGGCTGGGGAATCACTTCCCTCTGGACGTTTGACCCACACACGATATGTGTTGTTCTTATGACCAGCCTGTGTGACCTTCTTCCAGACCTCACACTGAACGCCTGCGTAATCCTCCATCTTCTCAAACTGCACAAAAAAAAACACAAAAAAAATGTCAACTGTTTTTGTCTATACATTGAACATCAGTGGAGTCCAAAACAGCACGGAACCCCATTGACTTTCATCTCATGGACAACAAAAACAACACTGAGACATTTTTCAAAACATCTTTTGTGTTCCAGAGTACATACTTCAAAGCCCTGCAGATCAGGCAGTGCCGCCTGTGGACGTATTGGATCCTCCTTTGTACCTTTAAGCTGGAAACATTTAATAGCTTGAAGTTCGGTCTCAGTGGTGACTGGTGTGACCTGGTAAATGACGCCATAATCCAAGTCGTTTCCAATCAGAAAAGTGTGCACTTTACCTGTATAGAGAGCAGCAATGAAGAAACTATATACATAATCTATTTTGATTTTAACACAATATGACTTTATCATGAGAAGATCACTTACCTTTATGATAGTTGATGCGACTTCTGTTCCCCTCGAGGTCGTACCAAACTTCAAACGGTTCCTTTATCCCAGAATCACCAGAATAAGGCAAATTCAGCTCACCTACAGAAAAGAGGCACATGTGACATAATGAAAAAGAAGTGTACTGTACTGGGATGTTCTGTGTAATTAGGCAGAAATGTACCTTTGACATGATACATCTTTCCAAAATCAGGAACTGTTCTTTCACCAACTGGTGCGGCATCTGAGGAAGAAACAGAGAGAGAAAGAGAGATCACAATCCATTATATCAACTTGCCTATTAAAACACATAGCTAAATATACCATTGCATACTTAAAAAAAAAAAATCACAGGAAATGTTGATCTGGAGATCAACTATCATCCACGTTTGTGTTTTCCTCCTGTTGTCATGTTGTTTTCTCTTTACCTGCAGCACACAGCAGAAGCACAAACCCAGCTAGAAGACGCCACATACTGCAATCTGAAGAAACCAGACAGACTTCCACTGGAGATGAACAACAAGCTTTCGTCCGTCTGAAAGTGTCTTAACATGAGAGTTCACGCCAGTGACCAAACATGTCACAGAATGTCGCAATAAAAACACACAAAGGAGGAGCTGAACTAACGCCATATGTGTGACCTTGAGTGTGACATGAGGGTTCACTGGGGGTGGACAAATATTTACTGAACCGGGACAAGGTCTGTGTTGGATACCCCTCGATAGAGACAGCGGGGGTGATCGTTGTGGGCGCCTGTAATCAGTCCACCTTTCTCCCCTGGGCAAATGCACTGCAAATATGTGGTGGTGCTTTTAAAAGTAATTTCTTAATTATTGGTTGAACTATGAAAAAAACATTAGAACTTAAAGGAATTAAATGACTAGAATAAGCTCAAATTGAAGATTGGCCAGCTCGTAAGTGGTTGTGTTATATAAAGCATGAGGGAGCATGAAGAATCATTTTCACACATGAATTGGCACCTTAAATTCATTGAAAGACTTTAGGATGTGCTGGAGGAGACTTTACAGAGTGCTCAACTCTTGGATTGTCAATACAAGATCTTGAACAAAAAATGATGCACCTCATCATGGAAATAAATGTTGACAATTTTTGGTCTGGGAACATTTAGTCCTGGTTTCACAGACAAAGCTTAGATTAAGCCATAATTCTCCTGTATTTACTTGCTTACATGCATTTCACACACTGTTCACTGTTTTCCTGAGACCAATGGGTGGCGGTGAGCCCAGGCGCGAGGGCCCTTTCATCACTGCTTGCAGCTTTAATTTTGTTTTGTTTTTTGGCCAGGGCAGTGTGTATATATATGTATAGGCGTCCGGGGTTACAGATGTGGCCAGCTAGCTAAAATTATAGGCATCTGATGCGGTCCAAGTAGCTATAGATATATAAGCATATGGTTTTCCCTATGCGGTTAGAGTAGCTATTCTTGGCATTAAGGGTTACCGGCGCGGTCAGAGTGAGGATAATTTTGGATTTGTCACGGGACACCTGGTTTAAATTAAGTCAGGTGCATAGGGGACCAACCATTTGCCTTATCTTTCGGTTTCCTGTCAGGTGGTTTTGTTGTTTGTGTTCCACTCATGTTTAACAATGCTCTGCTCAAGGTATAAGAAGGAAAGGTAACTGTTGATCTTGGACAAAGTCTTTAAACCTGCATCTCTTGCACACCGGTGTTTAACCTCATACTGCAAGAAAGGTTTTAAGGCCTCTTCTCAAGAGAGCATTAATTGTTACAACCTTACCAGCCTTACACTTTCATTATTCTATGGATCATAAAAGAAGGTATTTGAAGAATCTTTCAGCTATTTTTGCCCTTACAATGGATCTAACAGTCCCAAGCTCCAAAAAGGACATAAAGGTAGTGTTCAAGTAATCCAAACAACTCCAGTGGTTTGACTTTGGATGGACCTTCCCTTACCGATCTGAAGATTCGAAAACAAGTCAGACACTTTATATAAATAAATACTACTAAATTGGGGTCTGTATTTTTGATGATAAACATAAAATAATATATTATTAGAATCACAAGAAAAGAGTTTTTACAGTGCCATGAACACAAAAAGCAGGTCATTGTTAATTCTGGCCAATCGGAAAATAGCTGTCGTCATCACAGCTCGTGCAGTCGCTCTGGAGAAGCTGTCTCCAATCAGTTCCTCTCGAATCTCTCGTGGTACTTTGATGCCATATGTCACATTTGTCTTTCTTCAGCCTCCTTCTGAATAAGCAGGATTTTTTGTGTCTTCTTTACAAGGATGAAGTGGTTTCTGGTTATTTAAAGCCACTACATAATAAATTCTGGGTCTAGCTTCTAACTTCTGCTTTTCACTTGCAAACTACAACTTAATTTAACTACAACTAAATCTAATGAAGTAGACTGAACTAGTAGAAAAACAATGCACTCAAGTTAGTGCAACTTCAAATTCTCTTTTGTTTTAGTAACTTAGTCATTAACAAACTCTGTAATTTCACACACTTTTTTTCTAAGAGAGGTGTTAATTTACTTCATTTTTCAAAGTCACAGTTTATTAAGTCTACTAATCAATTTGAACAGTTCTTCTTCCACTCAGCGAAGTGATTGATCTGAAGAAACCAGACAGACTTCCAACAAGCTTTCGTCCATCTGAAAGAGTCTGAGTGTTCACGCCAGTAACAGAAGGTCACAATAAAAACACACAAAGGAGGGACTGAATTAATGTCATATGACATGAGGGTTCATTGGGGGTGGACAAATATTTATTGAACCGGGACAAGGTCTATGTTTGATAACCCTCGGTAGAGACTGCGGGGGTGATCGTTGAGAACGCCTGTAATCAGTCCACCTTTCACCCCTGGGGCAAATGCACTGCGAATATGTGGTGGTGCTTTTAAAATTAATTTCTGAATTATTGGTTCAAATATGAAAAAGCCATTAGAACTTAGAATAATTAAATGACTAGAATAAGCTCAAATTGAAGATTGGCCAGCTCGTAAGTGGTTGTTTGAGTGTTATATAAAGCACTGTTTACAACGGGCTGAAGTTCAGTGTGTTGAACATTGATTTACAGTGATAATATAGATCAATCTCCTAAATATATAGCTGATGTGTAAATAAATAGTAAATTATATTATTTATATACTCTTTTAGCTATGAGATTGATACTTCCATATATAGATGGATCAAAGGATCCAGATCTCAACTGGACTAGTTGTGTCATGTTTATTTCTCACCTTATAAACAGAGATATGGCAGTAGACTAAATTATGGTCTTTCTGTGTTTTCACAGCGGAAACATTAGCTATTTTATAGGCATTAGAATGATAGAGGATGTGAGGCCTAATAGGACGGTTATTTGTTCAAAACTCTTCTTCAGTTTTCAGCTGTATAAGGAAAAGAGAGTTCACTGTGAGGCAAAATCTGATTTTGGAAAAAAATGAACACTACATAAATTTTATAATTCTAAATATAAATCTGATTCTACCTTGACTACAAGTTTTGTCTGCCTCAACAAAATTAACCTTACTACATTTTACCGCTATAACACATATACAATATTTACCAGAAATTTGACATGGCTCTACCCAGACTAAGGTCTATCAAGAGGCAGAAAACCATATTTGTTTTAGGGTGGAATTGGATTAAGGACCGATTTAGAGGCAGAAAATTATCATAAGCAGAAATCTTTTTCAATACAGCCAACTGCTAAAAAAAGTTTTGACTAAACAAATCATTGAAAATCTGAAATAAGTGTCATCAAGCTACACCTTTGTTTTGAATAGACGACCTCTAGTGGCATAAAATCTACATACAGGTGCTAGTCATATAATTAGAATATCATCAAAAAGTTGATTTATTTCACTAATTCCATTCAAAAAGTGAAACTTGTATATTATATTCATTCATTACACACAGACTGATACATTTCAAATGTTTATTTCTTTTAATTTTGATGATTATAACTGACAACTAAGGAAAATCCCAAATTCAGTATCTCAGAAAATTAGAATATTGTGAAAAGGTTCAATATTGAAGACACCTGGTGCCACACTCTATTCAGCTAATTAACTCAAAACACCTGCAAAGGCCTTTAAATGGTCTCTCAGACTAGTTCTGTAGGCTACACAATCATGGGGAAGACTGCTGACTTGACAGTTGTCCAAAAGACGACCATTGACACCTTGCACAAGGAGGGCAAGACACAAAAGGTCATTGCAAAAGAGGCTGGCTGTTCACAGAGCTCTGTGTCCAAGCACATTAATAGAGAGGCGAAGGGAAGGAAAAGATGTGGTAGAAAAAAGTGTACAAGCAATAGGGATAACCGCACCCTGGAGAGGATTGTGAAACAAAACCCATTCAAAAATGTGGGGGAGATTCACAAAGAGTGGACTGCAGCTGGAGTCAGTGCTTCAAGAACCACTACGCACAGACGTATGCAAGACATGGGTTTCAGCTGTCGCATTCCTTGTGTCAAGCCACTCTTGAACAACAGACAGCGTCAGAAGCGTCTCGCCTGGGCTAAAGACAAAAAGGACTGGACTGCTGCTGAGTGGTCCAAAGTTATGTTCTCTGATGAAAGTAAATTTTGCATTTCCTTTGGAAATCAGGGTCCCAGAGTCTGGAGGAAGAGAGGAGAGGCACACAATCCACGTTGCTTGAGGTCCAGTGTAAAGTTTCCACAGTCAGTGATGGTTTGGGGTGCCATGTCATCTGCTGGTGTTGGTCCACTGTGTTTTCTGAGGTCCAAGGTCAACGCAGCCGTATACCAGGAAGTTTTAGAGCACTTCATGCTTCCTGCTGCTGACCAACTTTATGGAGATGCAGATTTCATTTTCCAACAGGACTTGGCACCTGCACACAGTGCCAAAGCTACCAGTACCTGGTTTAAGGACCATGGTATCCCTGTTCTTAATTGGCCAGCAAACTCGCCTGACCTTAACCCCATAGAAAATCTATGGGGTATTGTGAAGAGGAAGATGCGATATGCCAGACCCAACAATGCAGAAGAGCTGAAGGCCACTATCAGAGCAACCTGGGCTCTCATAACACCTGAGCAGTGCCACAGACTGATCGACTCCATGCCACGACCGCATTGCTGCAGTAATTCAGGCAAAAGGAGCCCCAACTAAGTATTGAGTGCTGTACATGCTCATACTTTTCATGTCCATACTTTTCAGTTGGCCAAGATTTCTAAAAATCCTTTCTTTGTATTGGTCTTAAGTAATATTCGAATTTTCTGAGATACTGAATTTGGGATTTTCCTTAGTTGTCAGTTATAATCATCAAAATTAAAAGAAATAAACATTTGAAATATATCAGTCTGTGTGTAATGAATGAATATAATATACAAGTTTCACTTTTTGAATGGAATTAGTGAAATAAATCAACTTTTTGATGATATTCTAATTATATGACCAGCACCTGTACTGTTCCTTTAACTGGAAACACTTCAGGATTTTCAAAGTCCTGCATACAAATTTACTGTATTTTCTGGTTATATTCTAATAGAGACTGAGAAATAATTATATATGGTCATTACATCATTGCTAAAACAACATCTAATGGTGGATTTTGCACAGCAGGCACGTGCACACATAGACAAAAAAGGGGCTTGAGCACCTGCCCTTTTCCTTCCTCGAGAGAAAGTGCCCTTTTTTTCTGGGGTGCTTTTTTTTTATTTATTTTTTTATAAATTAATATATTCCTGTTTGCGCACAGCTTCCCTGTCAAACAAATATATTTACTGAATAAAACAAATCTTAAAACAAATACTGTATCAGGTCGGCTTTGTCGAATTCAGATGCCCTCACTCCGCGAAGCGCCATTCATGCCCGCACGCACGCTCGCGCGCCCCGCCCCACCTAACCTCGAGTTTGCTGCTGGCTGAAAACTTGTGACAACTATTCCCGCGAAAATGCAACTCCTGTCTGGTGATGAGAATCGAAAAAAAANCAAATCTTAAAACAAAAACTCAGGTCGGCTTTGTCGAATTCAGATGCCCTCACTCCGCGAAGCGCCATTCATGCCCGCACGCACGCTCGCGCGCCCCGCCCCACCTAACCTCGAGTTTGCTGCTGGCTGAAAACTTGTGACAACTATTCCCGCGAAAATGCAACTCCTGTCTGGTGATGAGAATCGAAAAAAAAGCCCTAGATGGATCCATCCCTTGCATTTCTTTCAGGTAGGCTAGCCTATGTTCACAAACCTGAAAGTTTTGGCTATTTAAGGGTTATTTATACATGTAACGCTGCATTAATAGTTTGACCATCATCAACGCATCTGCCTGATTTGATACTAATTTATGTTATATTATAATTTCAATTATTTTACTGTGCTATGCATTGCGTTTTGAACCATGGTGAAGATATCTGTTGGGCCGTCCATGAGGAGCATCCATGAGCCGCATTATTAGACAGTTTTCTAAGGATGCATGATTTGTTAAAACTATTTAAAAATCATAATACAGCATTAGCTACATAATGCTATTCTTAAATCTACGCTTACACAGGATAATACATCAATAAAAGTTTAAACCCTCGCTGTCTTTGCATGTTTGATGTCCACATATTCTTGTTGAAGAAGTTACAGTGTCTGTAGCATTTCTATCACAAAGAAGTGGCCGAATATTATTATTTAACTAATAATATATTTTTAATTAATCATGGTGGTTGGCTTTGATCGTGCTGTGCTGTCGAACAACAAAAATCAGCAGACTTTTGGCGCCCTCTGCAGGCATTCGTTATAATATATAATGCATTAAGCATTAACAGTTCAGGAAAACAAATTATTGATGTGTTTAAATATGCAGATTAGCTTGTTTTGGTTAATTTAGAATAAATCTACAGATGCAAACAGATGAATGCTAGTAGGCTTAAAACAAACTCCATCTAAATGTGTAGGGTTAGGGTTAGGGTTGAGATTTCTTTCCATTAGAGTAAAAGACATGGCAGCAAAAATGGACCAAAATATTACAATTGTCCACTTCATGAAAGAAGTATTCCAATAACACCAAAAAAATTAAAACGATTTATTGATTTAAACAAATTATTAGTGAAACTATGTCCCTCTCCTAGGTGCAGTCATTTATTCTAAATACATAGCTACTTGAAAATAGTTGTTGTTGACTTCTCTTGTGATAAACCTAGTGAATACTAAAGAAGACCATGGTCTCTATATGTGAACTAATTATTTTGTAGAAATCTGTGGAGTATAAAACAATTGCATGAGTGTAAGGGAAGTCAGAGTTGTCTTAATATATTTAAGGGTTTATTATTTTTTTAAATAAATAATTTATTTATTTAAAGTGCCCTTTTTTCCATTTGAGCCCCTGCCCCCCAAAATGTCTGTGCACGTCCCTGTTGCACAGTACTGTATATGTAGCCATTTGAAATTACGGGCAAGCACTACATCTTAATCATGATGCAAACACACATGTAGCATCAGTTCTTTTTTAAAATTACAACTATTTATAATTAGATTTCAAAATATAAAGCAAAAACAGAATGGTCTGACTTTTGTTTTGTGAAAGTATGCTATAATTATGTTCTAAGACACACCTGCACAATTTGCACAAAACAAAAAACAGCAGACGAACTGAATGAAAAAGCAAATTCACTCTTTGACTGTAGGGGGCGCTGATGGAACAGCAGCAGCTTTCCAATACAAACAGTCTCGGAGAAACTGAAGGAAATGCAAAAAGTGTTGCAACCACCCCGCTCTCCCCCATTAAACGGATTTGTAATTTAATGTAGCGTCCATTTCTTTAGCAACATTTAAAAATATTACTCGTGCTGCTACATTCACTGCGCCATATATAGATAGGCTAATTTAAGCTTGTCATTTCAGTCCTCAAATGCTATTTCGCTGTGTAAAATAGATCATAACATGCATAAAATAGTTTTTATATAGGCTACGTAAATATACATGACTGTAACGACTAGAGAAAGCAATGCAGATGAGATGTTGTGGGTACAATAAATAAAACTAACTTACAGTCAATCTTACTCTCCTCCTCCGCCACGTTTGAAGGTTATGATCTGCCCCTGTGGGGATTCTGGCATGGTGCCTCAGGGCAAATATTTTTTTTAATTGCAAACAATTTAGAGATGACATGAAATACAACTTTGCAGACATTACACAGAATGTATCAACAATACGTCCAAAGTCATCTGAACATATGGAAGAGAAAAAAAATTAATTGACAATGACTGTTAAAAAAGAAAGATACATTTAAATAGCTTTTTTAAGAACATAAAGAAAAGCAGGAACAAAACAAAGAAAGAAAAGAGGATAAAAAAACAAACAAACAAAAAAACAACAACAACACCAAAACAAGTATTAATCACGGTACATGAAAGATCTCATCATATCTCTTCAAAAAAGAAATACATTTTTGTTATTAATTATTCTTAGTGATTTGATTAAATGTTCTACTTCACATGAGAAATCTATAAAAGTAGGTATTTTCTTAAGAAACCTTTGTTTGTGAAAATAGAATTTTGCTACAAGGATAAGAAAGTTAACAGTAGATTCTAAAGATTTGTTTTAAGCAAACAACATCCTTAATGTGTAAATTACAGTTCGTATTAACTTTAGAAAAACAACAGGAACTCAAATCTTTCCAGAAAAGCGGTGAAACATTACATGAGAAAAATAAATGACAAATATCTTCACTTTCTTTTTTTACAGAAGGTGCATATATCAGCTACATCACAAAATTTAGACACAAGGGTATATATTATGCAAAACTTTCACTTTATTGGGTATACAGTATTTATATGGTAATAACCATGTTTTCCTCCACTGAATATCTATTTTAGAACCCCCAAAATGTTCCCTTTTGAAGAAATTGAGTTTCGAGATTGAGAAAGTTGACAAATAAATTGATGCCTCAGGGAGAAATCATACGTTGTCCCATTTCTCATCCTCTGACATCCAAAGGATCTAACAGTCCCAAGCTCCAAAAAGGACATAAAGGTCGCGTTCAAGTAATCCAAACAACTCCAGTGGTTTGACTCCGGATGGACCTTCCCTTACCGATCTGAAGATTTGAAAACAAGTCACTTTATATAAACTTTATATTTTTATGAGTTTTATTTTGATAAACATAAACCAATATAACATTAAATTACTTGAAAAGTTTTTTTTAACCTTTTTTTTTTAATTATTATTATTGAACAGAGTAACACAATCCATACAGTTACAATAACAAACATGAATAGAGTTTTTACAGTGTCATAAACACAAAAAGCACGTCATTGTTAATTCTGGCTGTTATGCCCCGTCTAGGGGAAAGGGTGCAACATGAAAAACACAAAGAAACGTAATGAAATTGAACAATGATAAATTTATTGACTTTAAAGTTGGGAGTTGATTCAGGAGCAGACTGGGCCAAAATAACAAACAAAAGTTCCTTGTTTTAAAACCTCTTTCCTAAGCCCCAACCCAAAAGAAAAGAAAAGAAAATACAATATACAAACCCAACTCCCTAACAAAAAACAAAGATCAAACAGTTTACAATAAACAAAAATGGCGTCAGCCTCCCTACTTTCCCAAATAATCAGTATTTACAATATATACAACCAGACAACCAAAATTTGAAAGGGCAATCCCAACTCAGCGTCAAAAACAGGCAAATGGGTCAAATATAACAAAGTTCCTCAAGTACAAACAATTTTAAATCAAACAAACAATATACACACACACACACACACACACACATGTTTGTTTTTGTGAAATGTGGGGACATTCCATAGGCGTAATGGTTTTTATACTGTACAAACTGTATTTTCTCTCCCCCTACACTACCCCTACCCCTAAACCTAACCATCACAGGAAACTGTGCACACTTTTACTTTCTCACAAAAACTCATTCTGTATGATTTATAAGCCTTTTGAAAAGCGGGGACATTGGTAATGTCCTCATAAGTCACCTCTTTTTGTAATACCTATGTCATACCCATGTCATTATACACATTTGTGTCCTGATATTTCACAAAAACATGCCCACTTACACACACACTTACACACACACACACAGGTTTGTTTTGCTATCTTAGTGGGGACTCTCCATAGGCGTAATGGTTTTTATACTGTACAAACTGTATTTTCTATCCCCCTACACTACCCCTATCCCTAAACCTAACCATCACAGGAAACATTCTGCATTTTTACATTTTCAAAAAAACATCATTTAGTATGTTTATTAATCCATTTCCCTCGTGGGGACCGCTGGCTGGGCCCCACAATGTAGGTGATCTCAGGTTTTCATTACATCGTGTGGCCATTTGGTCCCCACGATGTAATATAAACAAGAACACACACACACACACACACACTTCCTCTAGAGGAAGTGATGACATGCTTTTTAAAGTACTGTGCACCAATCAGGAGACAGCATCAATCAGCCTGCAGGAACCAATCAGGATGTTCCTAGACAGACACAAACGGAGACACTCGCAGAAAACCAGAAAACAGAACAAAGCACAACCACAGGGTCGTAACACTGGCCAATCAGGAAATAGCTGTCGTCATCACAGCTCGTGCAGTCGCTCTGGAGAAGCTGTCTCCAATCAGTTCCTCTCAAATCTCTCGTGGTACTTTGATGCCATATGTCACATTGACTTTCTTCAGCCTCCTTCTGAATAAGCAGGATTTTTTGTGTCTTCTTTACAAGGATGAAGTGGTTTCTGGTTATTTAAAGCACTACATAATAAATTCTGGGTGTAACTTCTAATTCTGCTTTTCACTTGCAAACTTAACTTAATTTAACTTCAACTAAATTTTCTTAATCTAATGAAGTAAACTGAACTAGTGGAGAAACAATGCACTCAAGTTAGTGCAACTTCAATTTCTCTTTTGTTTTAGTCGTTAACAAACTCTGTAATTTCACACACTTTTTCTCTAATTAAGAGAGGTGTTTATTTACTTCATTTTTCAGTCACAGATTATTAAGTCAACTAATCAATTTTAACAGTACTTCCTCCTCTCTTCCTTTGACCAGTCAGAGAAGTGATTGATACCGAGGCTGTATGTAAGACCGGCTCTGTTTGTAGAGTGCACACGCCTGAGGAGAAAGAGGGATACACTCATAAATGATAATATTTAAATTAAGCTTTCCAGAAATGCCAGTCACTATAAAAAATGGATTGGAGCAGCACACAAAAAGTGCTAGAAGCAGCTTTAGCATAATATGGCTGAACGAATATGTGGAATTCTTTACTGTCCTGGTACTTCAGAAATCACTTTAATGTTGGGCCTATACATGTGAATTAAACGTAGTACAATGGCCTTCATCATCACTGTGCTAATGCCTATATGATGCAAGAGATTCATCAATATGCTGAACGAAGACTGTTGGGACACTCCAGACACAGGATGGTTCTGTCTGGGGAGGCTTGGTTTTCAAGTTGTCATTTCCTAAGTTATTTAACTATGACTATATTTACAATATAGCATAGACTCTCATACTGTATTGCTTAATTAATAGTTAATGTAAATAATATAATTGGGGTGTATTTTCACAATCTTATTATATATAAATAAATATCAAGTAAGGCTTTTTTTCTCACCGAAAAGTATGTAGAAAGTAGTTCTCGCGCTCCTCGTGCTCCTTCTCGCTTTTATACTGACGATTAAACTTCACCTTAAAGGGGCCGAACAATCGGTGGGCGTGGCTAACAGGGGAGGTGCTGACATAGTCTTGAAGGGGGTTGGCCAATATTTGACGCTCCTCAGGAGGATCCGGAAACTCCTCATAGGTCATTCCTAATTAAACACAATACCTCAGTGAGCATTTGATCAGATGGTCTGTAAGTGTAAAAGAGGCGCGTCACTGAATGTGTGTTCTCCAGTTACCTCCAGGGGGTGTGAAAATGTCTGATTCAGTGTGTGAGCTGAAGTCACTGTAGTCAATCATGTATTTGTCATTGTAGGTCCCCAAAAGAGTGTTGAAGCCCTTCATCTCAAAGTGGTACGGGACGGCTGGGGAATCATTTCCTTCTGGACGTTTGACCCACAGACGATAGGTGTTCTTCTTATGACCAGCCTGTGTGACCTTCTTCCAGACCTCACACTGAACGCCTGCGTAATTCTCCATCTTCTCAAACTGGACAAAGAAAATCTTGAATCTATGGGATTTAATGTCATTCGTATCTTTCTAAACCTGTAAGACTTTCTTCTTCACAGCACAAGACGACATTTTGGATAGTTTCAACTGTTTTTGTCTATACAATGAAAGTCATTGGAGTCCAAAACAACACTGAACCCCACTGACTTTCATCTCATGGACCAAAAAAAACAACACTGAGACATTTTTCAAAATATCTTTTGTGTTCCAGAGTACATACTTCAAAGCCCTGCAGATCAGGCAGTGCCGCCTGTGGACGTATTGGNTGTTCTCCAGTTACCTCCAGGGGGTGTGAAAATGTCTGATTCAGTGTGTGAGCTGAAGTCACTGTAGTCAATCATGTATTTGTCATTGTAGGTCCCCAAAAGAGTGTTGAAGCCCTTCATCTCAAAGTGGTACGGGACGGCTGGGGAATCATTTCCTTCAGGACGTTTGACCCACAGACGATATGTGTTCTTCTTATGACCAGCCTGTGTGACCTTCTTCCAGACCTCACACTGAACGCCTGCGTAATCCTCCATCTTCTCAAACTGGACAAAGAAAATCTTGAATCCATGGGATTTAATGTCATTCGTATCTTTCTAAACCTGTAAGACTTTCTTCTTCACAGCACAAGACGACATTTTGGATAGTTTCAACTGTTTTTGTCTATACAATGAAAGTCAGTGGAGTCCAAAACAACACTGAACCCCACTGCCTTTCATCTCATGGACCAAAAAAAACAACACTGAGACATTTTTCAAAATATCTTTTGTGTTCCAGAGTACATACTTCAAAGCCCTGCAGATCAGGCAGTGCCGCCTGTGGACGTATTGGATCCTCCTTTGTACCTTTAAGCTGGAAATATTTAATTGCTTTGATTGGCACTGGTGTGATCTTGTAAATGACGCCATAATCCAAGTCGTTTCCAATCAGAAAAGTGCGTACTGTACCTGTATAGAGAGCAGCAATTAGGAGAAACTATATACATAATCCATTTTGATTTTAACACAATGTGACTTTATCATGAGAAGATCACTTACTATTACGATAGTCGATGCGACTTCTTTTCCCCTCGAGGTCGTACCAAACTTCAAACGGTTCCTTTATCCCAGAATCATCAGAATAAGGCAAATTCAGCTCACCTACAGAAAAGAGGCACATGTGACATAATGAAAAAGAAGTGTACTGTACTGGGATGTACGGTGTAATTAGGCAGAAATGTACCTTTGACATGATACATCTTTCCAAAATCAGGAACTGTTCTGTTCTCACTAAGTGCCACTGGTGTTGCATCTGGGGAAGAAACAGAGAGATCGATCACAATTCACTGAATCAACTTGCTTATTAAAAACAAACTGCCAAATTTTAGTGTTAAAAACATCACAGGAAATGTGTCGCAGCCCTTTAATCGCGAGATCAACTATCATATTATCATGTTTTCTTCCTGTTGTCATGTTGTTTTCTCTTTACCTGCAGCACACAGCAGAAGCACAAACCCAGCCAGAAGACGCCACATACTGCAATCTGAAGAAACCAGACAGACTTCCACTGGAGATGAACAACAAGCTTTCGTCCATCTGAAAGAGTCTGAGTGTTCACGCCAGTAACAGAAGGTCACAATAAAAACACACAAAGGAGGGACTGAATTAATGTCATATGACATGAGGGTTCATTGGGGGTGGACAAATATTTATTGAACCGGGACAAGGACTATGTTTGATAACCCTCGGTAGAGACTGCGGGGGTGATCGTTGAGAACGCCTGTAATCAGTCCACCTTTCACCCCTGGGAAAAATGCACTGCAAACATAATTCCTAAATTATTGGTTGAAATATGCAAAAAGCCATTAGAAGTTAGAAGAAATAAATTAACTTTAAAGCTGCAGTCCGTAACTTTTTTTTGGTTAAAAATGATCCAAAATCAGTTTTTGAGCAAGTACATAACCAGCCAGTGAAGGAGTCCCAGCTAGTAGGCTATAAGGGATGTGGAGGATGCAGCTGGTGACGAATCATTTATAGCCTTTTCTCACAGCAGCTGCGAGAATTAAAATTCTCATTTTGATGCCGGATTGTAATCCAGAAAGGTCCAAATGACAATCATCAGTGGCAACTGGAGATTCACCCGTAGTCAAAAGCAAAAGACTTCGGACTGTGGAGTGGCTACAGAAATGGAAATCTACAGGTAACGCTAATACACACTAAATACACACAGTCATGCAATGCTGATGTTGTTAACATTAACAATTTGAGAACAACGTACAACAATAATAATAATGTGCACGTTTGATGTGATATGAGCTAAGCGAACGTTAGATTTAATCACCATTGGCAGCACGATTTACTGTAATGCTCTGTTCTCAGTTGGTCAGAACAAAATTCCGCAAATAACAGAGTTTCAAACAGAGTTGCCGATAAAGAGGCAAAACTTACGCACTGCAGCTTTAAATGACTAGAATAAGCTCAAATTGAAGATTGTCCAGCTCGTAAGTGGTTGTTTGAGTGTTATATAAAGCACTGTTTACAACGGGCTGAAGTTCAGTGTGTTGAACATTGATTTACAGTGATAATATAGATCAATCTCCTAAACAAATAGCAGATGTGCAAATAAATAGTAAATTAAACTATTTATATACTCTTTAGCTATTTATGAGATTGATGGGTAGAGGATGTAAGGCCGAATAAGACGGTTATTTGCTCAGACTCTTCTTCAGTTTTCATCTGTATAAGGTAAAGAGAGTTCACTGCGAGGCCAGATCTTATTTTGGAAAAATGGTTATACTACATAAACTTTATAATTCTAAATATAAATCTAATTCTACCTTGACTTCAAGTTTTTTCTCCCTCGATAAAGTTATCCTTACTACATTTTACTGCTATAACACATATATTTACCAAATACATACTTTCTAGGACACACTTATAAAAGCTACTTAAATGTCCTAATTGAACTAAGGCCGAATCCTGGCTTAATCTAAGCTCAGGAGTAAATGTTCCCAGACCAAAAATTTGCAACATTTATTTCCATCAAAGAGGTGCATCAGTTTTTGTTCAAGATCTTGTATTGACAATGCAAGAGTCGAGCACTCTGTAAAGTCTCCTCCAGCACATCCCGAAGACTTTCAGTGAATTTAAGGTCAGGACTGAGAGGTGCAACCCAACCCAACCCTAACCCAACCATTCTTTCAGTTTGAGCCTGATGAATCTTGGCTTTGTCATCCTGGAATATGGCCATGATGTGTCTTCCTACATGGTTGTTTAAGAAATGAAAAGCTACACACTCCATCAATTAGGGTTAAAAGTACTGCTGCCAAACATATAACATTCTAGAAAAATAATAATCACTGCAATAATGATCCAGTCATAGATTTTTAGGGCCAGATTTATTAAACGGGGCAAATTAGCGTGAAAGCGCAATTCCACAAATGTGCCGATGGGAGTGGCAATTTTTGCGCGTGATCTGCTGCCGCAAATTAAAGAACACAGACACAGTCAAATAATTAACATATTGACCAACGCAATCTACCAAGAGCAGCGCAAATTAGCGTTGAGTCGCAAATAAGCAGAGCTGATGCTCATCAGGTGGGGGTCGACACAGGCACAACTTGTAATGTAATATACAGATAACATCTTCCTCTGGCATTCCAAAGAAATGAATACGAGTGGAAAATATTTTCTCCCTTCTACCACGCGCTCTCTGTTCTCTGTGGTGTCTCCTCCTAACAGCAACAATTGCAGCCATGTCACAAAATGGGTTCAGACATGCTTTTTTAGGGCGTTAAATAATGGTGTAAATACCAGTAAATTGACGAGCGCAAACATTAGTAAATCGCGTTGCGTGATTCATTTAAATACGCTCCTCCCATATGTTTTGCGTCTGAAAGGGAAACTCCTACAAACGCATATGAAATAAAATCAGCCACAAAAACAACTCTAATTTTGTACTGCGTGTATTTAGTAAATTCACAGCGGTTTCTGGTTATTTAAAGCCACTACATAATAAATTCTGGGTCTAACTTCTAATTCTGCTTTTCACTTGCAAACTACAACTAAATTTTCTTAATCTAATGAAGTAAACTGAACTAGTGGAGAAACAATGCACTCAAGTTTCTCATTTGTTTTAGTCGTTAACAAACTCTGTAATTTCACACACTTTTCCTCTAATTAAGAAAGGTGTTTATTTACTTCATTTTTCAGCCACAGTTTATTAAGTTTATTAATCAATTTTAACTGTACTTCCTCCTCTCTTCCTTTGACCAGTCAGCGAAGTGATTGATACCGAGGCTGTATGTAAGACCGGCTCTGTTTTTAGATTGAGAGCAGTATAGAGAGCAGCAATGAAGAAACTATATGCATAATCTATTTTGATTTTAACACGATTTAACTTTATCATGAGAAGATCACTGACTATTACGATAGTCGATGCGACTTCTGTTCCCCTCGAGGTCGTACCAAACTTCAAACGGTTCCTTTATCCCAAAATCACCAGAATAAGGCAAATTCAGCTCACCTACAGAAAAGAGGCACATGTGACATAATGAAAAAGAAGTGTACTGTACTGGGATGTACAGTGTAATTAGGCAGAAATGTACCTTTAACATGATACATCTTTCCAAAATCAGGAACTGTTCTGCCACCAACTGGTGCGGCATCTGAGGAAGAAACAGAGAGAGAGATAACAAAATTCATTATATCAACTTTTCTATAACTAAGAATAGAATAGAAACTTATTTTATCGCATACTAGGTTTAGGTTTAGTGTTTACTGCCGCTGTTATTAAATCACGAGATCTTATCATACTGTGTTAACATCATATGTTATGAGGGTCCATTGGGGGCAGACAAATATTTATCGAACTTATTAAAGCCCAAATGCATAGAAGATATTTAGTAAATATCCATCGGACATTATGATCGGACATCAAAATGCAGCGACACATTTGTTGGCAATCAAACCGTTCAGGAATTTCCATCAAATAAATTGAATGGTTATTTATATTTGTATATATATACACTACTGTAAACACAAGAGAAAGCAATGTAGATGATGTGGATAAAAAGGATAAAATGTAACCATCAGTCGTTCTCTCCTCCGCCATGTTCGAAGTTTGAAGTTTAAAATTTTCATTTTTGGGTGAACTATCCCTTTAATAAACCAGATTATTCTTCCTTTTAAGCTTACTATTAAGAAGGTGTTTTGCACCCTTTCTCATTGTTATCTTTTCCTGTTTTTAATTTGTTCTAGTCACGTACACCTTTCAAGAGTATCTTGTAATTTCTTATAAGAGGAAACAAAGGAACAGGTTTAATTTCTCACCAGTGAAGTGAAATGAAAGATGGAAAGTAACTTTAGAGAAATGCTTGAAACTTGAGATGAGCTACTGATACTGTGGAA
>RJVU01028973.1:3012203-3075440 GCA_003731715.1 Anabarilius grahami
AAAAAAAAAAAAAAAAAAAAAAAAAAAAAGCAAATAAATGTAATAAAATATATTACAATTATAAGGATGTCCATTTAAAAAAAAAAATCGTTCTAATTCAAGTAAAACTAAACACTAATTTTAAAACAAATTATTGAAAAGTCTGACACAAACGGTTATCAATATCACAACTTATTGTTGTTTTAATAGTTGAAATCTCAAGCAAACAGACTTCAAGCCATACATTGACAATGATACATTTTGCAAAATAACTTGAAAATGAAGAATCCCCATTTTAACCAAATGCACTTATTCAAAAGATGATTTAGAAAAAGATGTGGGGCTGCATTTAACAATGATTTTGATAATTGATTAATCTGTTTATTATGCCTTTTAATTAAAACAAAAATGTTATTCCACATCTTACTCAATGTTGTCCTTAAAACAATAAATTTAAGGCTATAACAGCTAAATTAAGGCTATGTGATACATTGTGAAAAAGAGGTTCAAAGATAAACATTACATTCCAAAACTTGCTGTAATGAAGAAAAACAAAAGCACAGATTAAACACACACTCATTCAGATGATAGTAATAGGAGTAGTAGGCCTACACTACATTTATTCTCCATTCCCTACAGCAACTGCTCTCAGAAAAAAGTTAGTAGTGTTACATGTAACATTTCAACATTAAACATTCAACAAAATGCATATTTAAAGCAGTAATATGTATATTTTCTTCAGAATTGTTGCACTTCCATTCTATTGCACTCAAGTCATTTGACGCTCCTTCAGTGAAGTCTGTGAAGTTTAACGGACACTCGGCATCTCCGGCAGCCACAGACTTTCTCTGGCAGCTGTCGCTGTTTGTAGCACCCGCCACTGGCCAATTACATTAATTCGATGTAATATTAACTACATTTGAACAAAATAACATGCTATATAGCCTACCACAAGACTGCCATACACACGCAGTAATTTCAGCGTTCTCTGATGTAGGCTACTGCAGTGTCAGAAACTAACAAAATTACTGAAAAATGCTTACAAATGACAGTCCTGTGATATATAATGCTATTTTGTTGCAATGTAGCTTTTTAAAATAAGTCCGTGGCTGCAGGAGATGCCGCTGTAGCGACAGCTGCCAGAGAATATCTGTGGCCGCTGGAGATGCCACCTGAAGTGCCGCTACGAGATGCCGATGCTGCATTTTTCGCCAGCCCTCTCTCAAATCACAAGAGAAACCAGAGATGAGAAGTAGCCTAACTTTGCAGAAATGCTTGAAACATGAGATGGGCTATACTGCCACTGTGGAAAAAAATTGAGACCAAGTTAAATAAAGATTAAAGAATTTAATTAAAGAAAAATTGTGGTTTTAATCAGTATTTCATTACATTTGGGGTTTGACCGGCAATGAGCACTTTATAAACAGACCAGCTACAAATAATACATTGAAAATGATACATTTCACAAAATATCTTAAAGATTCAGATACTCCATTTATCAAAATGTAATTATTCAAAAGAGGATTAAGGAAAGATGAAAATACCACTTTTCTCATAAGAAAACACTTTAGTTAGTTGAACTATTTGTTAAGACAATGAATTCTCATTTTTCTCCCTCAGATCTGCATGACAAACTCTTGCAAAAACTCTCTATCATATATGTTGGCAACATACTCAAAGAAATGTGTGAGGACTGTTTTGTAACAAATCCACTACATTTGCAAATGATTTTTGATTGTTTCCATTCCCTTTTAGAATTGTATGTAGTGGAGGATGATCTCGTTTCTGTCCTGTCCAGATTGCTACGGTATTTGGAGGTGAATGGCTTACATAAGTCAGATAAGGCGTGTGATCCACCACCATGTGTTTAAAACATGAAACATGTTTGATATCCTCTAACTGGATGGAATCCGAGTCTAAAGCTAAAAATCTGTGAGTCTGTTCCCATCGTAGCCTACATGATGAAATCTGTCAACTCCGACTGCCTATAATCTGCAGACTGGCTCTGACTTTTGGCAGCTAGTGTCAACTCGTCCAGACAGCAAATCAGGTCCAAAATCTGAGCAAAAGCTGTGTAGTGTATTCCAGTCTTTACTCAAAATGTCTTGCAACCAAGGTCACATGGTGAATCTGCATAGGTTAAACAAAGTTCACTCGGAGCAGAGCTGTAAGTTGGTTCTGATTGGCAGACTAGTGTCCACCCAGCTGCTGGGGCTCTGAATCACACTTGACCACACACTGATCTCATCTTCTGTAGAATCCATCCAGCAAACTGACTGACCGTAACTCACTCCTGCAACACACACACACAAAAACAGTGTTAAAGAGGACCTATTATGCTTTCTTACATTTTCAGCTTTCTTTAGTGTGTAATGTTGCTGTTGCTGAACAAACGTGTCACCATATTACTAATTTAAATAATTCCTACCCAAGGCATATGCAAAATAAGGGGGCGGGGCCTGGTTGAGTTAGTTAGTAGTGTGTTAAAACTGGCGGTTATGATAAGGGGCGGGACATTTCCCAATCACGCTTGAAGCGGTTGACCAATCACAACATACTGCTCCAGCCGACCAATCAGAGCACATTGTGCTTTCAGAAGAAGGGCCAGGAACTAAACAGGGGCACGTTTCCCGAAGTGAACTATGGTTGCAAGTTCCGTCGTTACCATTAGAGTTCAATGGGACTTACGACCATGGTTCACCAACGATGCTTTCGGGAAACGCACCCCAGAGTGTTACTGACAGACTGGGAAGAGAGGTGCCGCAACAATGTCAAATATGTGAAAAATAAGTTTTTTGAACATTTAAGCATGAAAACCTATTCTAGCAGAGCCCAAAAACCAAACTTTGAAAAAGGACATAATAGGTCATCTTTAACTCTCAGCTGTTTTATTTTTTTATTGCAATATGTTAAAAAATGTTATTACCTGAGCCTGTGCTGAGTCGTACTCCACCCAGACAGCTGGAGGGATGTAGATTCCAGACCGTTATCTCTGCACACGCCTGAATGAGGTCACTGGACTGAAACCCGTCATAAACCATGGTGTGATTGAACACCGGATTGACAGAACCTCGCACCGGCCGAGTCTGCTGGCCACTGACGCCGCTTTCATCTGGTAACACCACACTGTACAAACACAGACCATACTCATGCACTCATACATGATGAAAAAATTAAACCACTCTGTCATGAATGTGCACACACACCTTTTTACATATGTATTGGGTGCGCCACGCTTTGTGGGAAGTAGACCAACAATCTCTCTCAACCATATATGGAGCTCACCAGTCAGTGGATATCCATTTCCTACAGCCACAGAACACACAAAACAAGACATTGACATGAAGATGACTAACATGTTGTACCTGTATAGACCACAGGGGGGCAATACTGTCCCAATCAGTAAAGAGAGGGGGGGCGATAAGGTCCTCTTCAGCAGGGTTTCCCAAACAATGGGTTTGTAAGTGGATGAAAAGCTAATAATTAATTAAATCATGCAATTTAAAATCAATAAATAAGACTGCACAATTAATTGAAAACAAAAAACATAAAAACAATATGGCTTAGTGTGATCAAATCATTTAAAAAAAAATTATTTTGATACATTTCAACATTTTTTGGATAGAAGTTTTCAAAATTTTATCAGATTTGTGGTAATGAACCTGTTGTCAACTAAACACCAAAATAAAAGCTTGAGGGTTTGAATAATTTAAGACATATTAGCATTGTAACAAAGTGTAAAATAAAATTATTTTGTAATTATCAAATATTAATTTATTTATTTGAAAGTACAATTGCATTTTTACAATAATAATATATTTCTGGCTTCATTTTCATGTCAAAATAATTGACATTATTGACAAAAAAAATTAAACACTTTATTTTATTTGTTAACCTGCATGACGTGACCATTATCCAATATCAGAGAACTATCAACATCCAAATATCTTGTTAAAGGCACAATATGTAAGATTTTTGGATTAAAATATCCAAACTGTGTTATATTTTTTGTTGACTTGTGTACTTATATTATCCCAAATGTATCCAAGAATGTTTAAATCCAGAGAAATAAGCAATTTTAACCAGGACACAGACCGTGTCCGTGCGTCGCCTATCAATTACATCATACCCGCGTTACCCTCGATTTACCCTGTTTTATTAGACGACTGTGGCATAATAAAAGCTTCGCTGCTCTCGAGACGAGTGTCGCGCTCGTCTCTCATTAGCAATCGCCTCAGCGGCCTCGTTAAACTCCAACGGCTTTCAGCCACACCCTGCTTCATACTACAGTAATGTTAATAAATCTTTAATACATTAGCTCATCCATGAATATGATTTCTGCCCGAGTCTTGTCAGATTCTTTTCCAGCGGCTGTAACGAAATCAAGGCGTCATCAAGCCTTTGTTTTGAGTAAGCGACCTCTAGTGGCGAAAATTACATATTGTGCCTTTATTTTAAGTTATTGAAATATTAACATAAAAACTTAGGGTGTACTTTAAGAAAATATTTTATATCAAACGGGGTTCGGCTGACAAAAAAGTTTGGGAATCCCTGCTCTACAGTACAGCCTTTTACTGAAGGGCCATAAAAATTGGAAATGGGCCACATGAATTTTAGCAATGGCCCTACATATAAATGTGGATATAAAGGTTTAAATATATGTTCAGACTCACCTTCTGAACCCGGAGGAACAAACTTAATTGAGAACAGAATGGTTCCTCTGCTGATGATGGCATCTGGACTTAACTGAACCTACATCAAGAAAGAGAGTCTCATGATGAGACTGGTTTATTTCACTACAGATATCAAACCCTTTCTGAATTGGGCTCACTCTTGGCTGGAGGTTGTGCCAGGTTGGTTGGCTCTGGCTCCAGTTCCACTGACCCAGCCTCACTTCCACCTCGCCCAGGAAGAGGTTTCTCCTCATTCTCTCCAAGTGCCAGACTGACACACTCAACACACGAGCCTGGAGGTCCAGTCTGCGCACTTTGTACTGTTATAGGCAACATTTTGTAGTTGAGTTCAGTAATGTGTTTTAAATCCATAGGAGTCATTTGTAAAATAATAAATAAAAGAGAACTGACTTTCATGGTTTCCTCATAGACAGGATTTAATGTTTTCCTCCTCACTGCAGTTTTTTTCTTACTCCGGGATGTGTTGTCGGGAAGAAGGTAAACTTTAACATATCTGTGTATGAGAGAAAGATAGAGACCATTAATTACATACTCTACCATTCAAAAGTTTTTTATTTTTTATATGGTAACAAGCTTTCATGCATTATGCAGTATTCATAATGTACGTTATAATGCATTATATCTGTTCATAAATAATTGTAACCAAAGCTAAAATGCATTATAATATTTGCAGATTCATTGTGACATCTGAAATTGGTTGTTTGTCCTGTTTTTTAATGCATTATACTTTCTAAAGTTTTAGCAATAAATAAATAAGTATTATAATGTATTATAACTGGTTACAATTATTCATGAAATCTTACATGCATTATAAGGTGCATTACAAGACATAATTAATGCATTAATAATACTTTTATAATTCATTATATAATGTTACCATTAATACTTTTCTTCAGCAAAGATGCATTAAATTGATCAAAAGTGACATTTATAATGTTACAACTTTCAATTCATCAAAGTATCCTGAAAAAATGTATCATATTTTCCACAAAAATATGAAGCAGCACAACTGTTTTCAACATTGATAATGATAATAAATGTTTCTTGAGCAGCAAATCAGCATATTAGAATGATTTCTGAAGGATCACGTGACACTGAAAACAGGAGTAATGATGCTGAAAATTCAGCTTTGAAATCACAGGAATAAATTACATTTAAAAAAAACAGCCTTTTAAAAATGTAATAATATTTCACAATATTACTGTTTCTACTGTATTTTTGATCAACCCTGGTGAGACTTCTTTCAAAAATATTAAAATAAATAAATAAAAATACAAAAAATATGAAATTGGGGAGACATATAGCTCGACTACTTTCCCGTTTCATAAATAGATAATAGTTATGACTGAATGAAAATGACCATGCCATTGTACACTTACGGGTCTGATCGATTTTTGCGGGCCGACGCGAGGTCTTGGCAGCGTATTATGTGCACGTGAAGCTCCTCCTTCTTGACGTCATACTGCAAAGAGAACTGGATCCGCCCTGATACGACAACATCCCCGAAATCGCCCACACTGTACAGGCTCATCAGACTGCCATTCATCTGCTCACACAGAAACGGCACTGTTTACACCTTCAAAGCTTCAGTTGGTGCAGACGATCATGTGTTGTGCTTGAGAGAGTTTGTCTTACCATATGATGGGAGGTCAAGCTGCTAACTGAGCCAAACCTAGTGTAGTCTAGTTCAGTGCTGCCAGAGTCAATGTCCCCTTCTGAGTCGATCTACAGAAAGACAGATACACATAATACAACAGGTTCTCACAAATGTGTGTATCTGTACAACAGGCCTTGCTGAACAGACCTGCAGAGATGGTGATGCACTTGGCAAAATTCTCCTTTCTTTGTCGGCTGACTCTCCAAAACTTCCTGAGGCATGAGATAAAAGAGAAGGTGAGCTTTGATACATTTATAAATGCATCATATGATTTGACTGTATTTATAGTGTATTTTACCTTCAAGACCATTTCCTATTGCTGCGTTCTTCTGTTCAAAGCAAGAACATTATGTAAAATCTCACATGCAGTAGCACATATTTCACACACATTATAATATAATCTTAAATGTAAACTGACCTTTGTGATGTGTCTTGTCCTGGATTGTGGTTCAGGGGTTAGCTTAGGAATGACACTAAAAAGAAAGTACCACAATATAAGACAGTGGATCATATTTAAACTAATAACTGAATATTAGTTCACACCCTTGCATCTGTCGCTTTCGGCCTGCTTAGTTGGGGAACTAATCCATTTAAAGGATTAGTTCACTTCTGAATTAAAATTTCCTGATAATTTACTAACCTTCATGTCATCCAATATGTTCAAATCTTTCTTTCTTCAGTCAAAAAGAAATTAAGGTTTTTGAGGAAAACATTCCAGGATTTTTCTCCATATAGTGGACTTCAAAAGGGTTCAACAGGTTAAAGGTCCAAATGTCAGTTTCAGTGCAGCTTCAAAGAGCTCTACATGATCCCAGACGAGGAATAAGGGTCTTATCTAGTGAAACAATTGGTCATTTTCTAAAAAACAAAATTATAATTATATATACAGTACAGTCCAAATGTTTGGAACCACTAAGATTTTTAATGTTTTTAAAAGAAGTTTCGTCTGCTCACCAAGGCTACATTTATTTAATTAAAAATACAGTAAAAACAGTAATATTGTGAAATATTATTACAATTTAAAATAACTGTTTTCTATTTGAATATATTTCACAAAGTAATTTATTCCTGTGATGCAAAGCTGAATTTTCAGCATCATTACTCCAGTCTTCAGTGTCACATGATCCTTCAGAAATCATTCTAATATGCTGATCTGCTGCTCAAGAAACATTTAATGTGTACAATTGTACAAAATATTTGTGTACAATATTTTTTTTCAGGATTATTTGATGAATAGAAAGTTCAAAAGAACAGTGTTTATCTGAAATCTAATCTTTTGTAACATTATAAATGTCTTTACTGCCACTTTTGATTGATTTAATGCATCCTTGCTGAATAAAAGTATTCATTTCTTTAATTTCTTTTCAAAAAAATAAAAATAAAAATTCTTACTGACCCCAAACTTTTGAACGGTAGTGTATAATGCTACAGAAGCTTTGTATTTCAGATAAATGCTGTTCTTTTGAACTTTCTATTCATCAAGGAATCCTGAAAAAAAAAGTACACAACTGTTTTCAACATTGATCATAAATGTTTCTTGAGCAGCAAATCAGCATATTAGAATGATTTCTGAAGGATCATGTGACACTGAAGACTGGAGTAATGATGCTGAAAATTCAGCTTTGCATCACAGGAATAAATTACTTTGTCAAATATATTTAAATAGTACACAGTTATTTTAAATTGTAATAATATTTCACAATATTACTGTTTTTTACTGTATTTTTAATTAAATAAATGTAGCCTTGGTGAGCAGACTAAACTTCTTTTAAAAACATTAAAAATCTTAGTGGTTCCAAACTTTTGGACTGTACTGTATATATATATTATTACTTTTTAACCACAAATGCTCGTCTTGCACTGCTCTGCGATGCGCCACGTATTACGTAATCACGTTGGAAAGGTCATGTATGACATAGGCAGAAGTATCATAGTAGGGTGGAAAACATCTCATTTTCTCCTCCAACTTCAAAATCGTCCAACGTCCAAGATGAGCATTTGTGGTTAAAAAGTATATACATTTTTATTTTTTTTTTAGAAAATGGCCGAACATTTTGCTAGATAAGACACTTATTCCTCGTCTGGGATCATGTAGAGCTCTTTGAAGCTGCACTGAAACTGACATTCGGACCTTCAACCTGCTGGTAACTGTTGAAGTCCACTATATGGAGAAAAATCCTAGAATGTTTTCCACAAAAACCTTAATCAAAAAGATCTTCATTTGTGTTCTGAAGATGAACGAAAGTCTTACTGGTTTAGAATGACATGAGGGTGAGTAATTAATGACAGCATTTTCATTTTTTGTGTGAACTAACCCTTTAATATGAAGTAATATTGATTTGACTGCACTGACAATATTGAGCAAGAACAAAACCTGAACGATGATGATACCAGTGTTTTCTGCAGAGCTGCTTTATAGTTGATTCGACTTCATAATTAATAAACTTCGCAACATCGACACTGTTATTAAACTGAATCAACACTGAACTGATAATTGCTGAAATGTACACAGTTATTGTGTGCTTTAAAACAGAATTTGATAACTTATATTTGATGAAGTTTGCATCATTGCATCCCATTTATTACTGTAAAGCTGCTTCGAAACAATCTACATTGTATTGAATAAAGCGCTACATAAATGAAGATGACTTGAGATGAAAGGATCATACATATCTACACAGAAAATATTCTCATTCAAAATTTCTGAAGCTAGTGAATGAGGCCCAATGAGTTTTCAATTATATTAAAATGTTTAAACATCCTTTTAAACAACTGACACACATGAGATCGCCTGTCTCTCATTTAATAATGAAATATGATCAAGCAAACTGCATTTAATGGTTTCTATACATCTTCCTATTAATATAAAGACTTTTTAGATGCATTCAATTTATTCAGTCGAAAGTTAAGGTAGGGAGATGACACCAAAAGTTGCACCAACCTTTCTCCATCTTCTTTTTCTCTTTCCTTCTCTTCCTGACCCTTGTCATCCTTTCTTACACTTACATTTTCCTGCAATTCTGCACTCTTTTCTTCCCCTCTCTGCTCATGTAATTGAGAAGAGTTATGACCTTTTTCTTCACCAAATATTGCCATTAAGGGTATATCTACATTAAACAAAAAAACAGAATATTGTCAACACATGTATATGCACACAAATACTACTCTGCAGGGATGAGTAGGAGATCATGTGACCTTTTTCACGTCGTTTACGGCGTATTGAGGAATGCACGACATCAGCTCCTCCCTTCTCATATCTCTTAGCGCGCTCTTCATGAAACCACGCGCCCGAGAGAGAGCGCAGACGGACGGGGTCTGACACCGTCTGCTGAAGCTCACTGAAAACACAAGAACTTCATCTATTATTGCTCTTATGACTTATATGAGCCAAATACGTCCAGTATTGTACACAGACTGACCGTACTCTCCCTTCCTCTTTGCTGCGTAGTTCAGCATCTCTCAGCAGAACATTGAGAATTACAGTTTGCTCCACCTCAGTCAGGTGACACAGATCTAATGCAGGTTCCCCTTCCATTACAGGCACACTTTACAGTGTTCACACCTGGTTATTAAGATGATTTAGATTAGATTTATGAGAAACCACACCCAAGAGCTGCAGATGGAAATGTGGGAACTGAACGAGTTGTGGTAATCATGAATGCACAAATGAGAGAATGCAAATAAACAATTAAAAACAATAAAGATTCTTGTATCAGAAGAAGCATTTTTCAATTGCAAAAAGCTCTAACCTGCATTAATGTTTATTCATGTCCTCCAGATGCAATAAAGGGACTTTCAAGTTCCCTAAAACAAGAAAAAACAACATAGGCATGTGAAAAGATCACTAATACTCACTGATACTTCATTTTTATTTATTTTAATATGTACACAGCTACATTAATAACATCAACTTCCTCAGATTACAATATTTTCAATGCTTTTTTTTTTTAAACGTTATTTAATAAATTGAAAATTTTGTTTGTTTTTTACCCAATAAATAATATTTCTTAACAGCACAAAATGTCTTATTAAAAATATTATACTATAACTTCCTATATATCCTTAAGTAACAATCAATGGTAAACTAAATAAAGATTTGTTTTCAAAACCACTAAATTCACAAGAATACATATTCAACTCCTATGCAACAGTGTTTATATGTATACATTTGCATTATATTGGGTGAATTCAGGGTAATTGAGACACTTTTTGTCATTGAGATGACTGGGAAAAATGGTCCCAATCAACCTGAATTCACCCCATTTCATTACACTGATATAAAAAAGCAATTTCCCTGCTTTATCACAAACTATACTGCCAAATAAAAAGACAAAAATCCTGCTGCAGGAAATGATTTCCAATATAATTATCTGATACAAAGCGACGCTCGTATCGCGCACGCGCAAAACAAACAGTGACAAACAAGGCAAAAGTAAACAAATTTCTTACTACTGCGCTGAGGCGAGGTGTTTATCTACTTCCATAATACATATAACTAAAACAAACTATTATAATACACTCCAGATCAAACTACTAAAGACTTTCGGTTAGTTAAATGTCCAACACTCGAGGATAAATTAACAGATGGAGTCGCACCTGTCAAACTCTCACTTGAACCCAACTCAAAGCTGGAAAAGAATGAGAAAGACAATTAATGTTGACTTAAACAACAAAATGTAATATCTTTACCTCATCTAACGCCCTCTGGGTCGTTCATTCTCGTAGTTGTTTAGTTGTCGGTAGTTTCTGAACACACACTCGCTTGTGTCTGGTTTTGGCAGGACTGGCACTCTCACAATAGCCTTCGGGCACAGAGCAAAACGCGAACCGGATTCTCACACATCACCGAGTATGCACTTATTTTACTAATCACTTCACGTTCACACCGCGTGTTGTGTACTTCTATCTCTCTCTCTCTCGCTTAATAGGTCGTCATTATTGTGCTAATAGTGAGTAAAAAATAGCCTGGTTGTAGTAACTTTTGTCTGGTATTTGTTTTATTGCTTTTTTTTAAATGATTCTTCAATTTGGGGCACATTTGACTACTTGAAATCAACGTTCAAATGGATTTTTGTATAATGTGTGACGTGTGTATTGTGACAGTAATGATGTGATGGTAATGACATTTCTCACTTTATGAAGAAAAATCCGTATGAGGGTCAAAGACATTTAGAAAAGTACATAAGAAAGGACATTAAATGCAAGTAAAACATCTACTTTTAAGGTTTCAAAAAGTTTTGGGAGAATAAAATGTCAAAATGTGGGTGAAATAATGTTTCATTGTCATTCAGTGTAAAACTTACATTTATGTAAAAATGTATTAAAGGGTTAGTTCACCCAAAAATGAAAATACTGTCATTAATTGCTCACCCTCAATTGTTCCACACCCGTAAGACCTTCGTTCATCTTCGGAACACAAATGAAGATATTTTTGATAAAATCCGATGGCTCAGTGAGGCCTGCATTGACAGCAAGATAATTAACACTTTCAGATGCCCAGAAAGATACTAAAGACGTATTTTAAAACAGTTCATGTGACTACAGTGGTTCAACCTTAATGTTATGAAGCGACGAGAATACGTTTTGTGCGCCACAAAAACTAAATAACGACTTTATTCAACAATATCTGGGCGATTTTAAAACACTGCTTCATGAAGCTTCGAAGCTTTTGTTTCGAATCAGTGGTTCGGAGCGTGTATCAAACTGCCAAAGTCACGTGATTTCAGTAAATGAAGTTTTGTTACGTCATAAGTGTTTCGAAATTTCAATGGTTCACCACTGGGGGGGGGGGAGTGACTTTGGCAGTTTGATACATGCTCCGAATCACTGATTCGAAACAAAAGATTCGTAACAAAAGATTCGTAAAGCTTCGAAGCTTCATGAAGCAGTGTTTTAAAATCGCCCACATATTGTTGAATAAAATCGTTATTTTGTTTTTTTGGCGCACAAAAAGTATTCTTGTCGCTTCATAACATTAAGGTTGAACCACTGTAGTCACATGAACTGTTTTAAATATGTCTTTAGTAGCTTTTTGGGCATCTGAAAGTGTTAATTATCTTGCTGTCAATGGAGGCCTCACTGAGCCATTGGATTTTATCAAAAATATCTTAATTTGTGTTCTGAAGATGAACGAAGGTCTTACGGGTGTGGAACGACATGAGGGTGAGTAATTAATGACAGAGTTTTCATTTTTAGGTGAAATAACCCTTTAAAATACATAAAATAATAAGTGAGCATCCTAAATTTTATTGCATTTTAAATCAGTAAAAAATTCTTGCTGATAAATGGGCAAAACCTAGGATAGTGGCTAAGTTTAAAAAATGTAAAACTACAAGTAATTAGCATTTGAGGTAAAGTAATTAGTCTTTAATATGGCATAAATAGATTTTTGTTGTAAATATCCCTGACAAGATTGTTACACTGAAGGACATTTTAGTGGGTGTCTTCTGTAATCATGGTAAAAAAGTATGATGTTTAATTTTTTCAACAATTCAAAGCTGTATTACACTAATTGTTTTGATGCATTAAAAACCCTTTTTCGTCATTGCATATGTAAAAACAAAATGATTTTTTTTTTTAAATCCAAGTTTCTGAACAATTTACTAATGCTTTCCCCTTTTTTTAATACTAGGGGACAGAAAAGTTTGTATATGTATTATTGTACTCATGTCTGTTACATTCAGTTCCGGTTTGGAGTCTCTTTCTGCCACACCTACTAAACACACACATGACACACGTTCAGAGGATTATAAAAACACCAGACAGACACTTAGACGCTCATGTTATACTCACTGAGTATACTAATTATACTTAATTGTTCATTGAGCCGTGTTGTGACTGTTTTAGTCCTATTCTTATTTGCTAAGACTGAAGGAACATATCAGAATGGACATTATCAATAATGAAGAAAACATTCAAAGTTCAAAAGTTTGCAAATATTATTCCTCAGATAACATATTTCCATTTCAGCATATTGCATTTCAACATGTCAATCCACAAGCTAAACCTCTAAATTATGTAATAAATGTTATTTTGAAGCTGCTTATCTTTTACATAACTTCTGTTGGTGACTTATGAATACTTAAATAAAATTTTGGGGGTTGGAATGTGTTTATTAAAGGGATTTTTTTACAAAGTAATGTTTTGCACATTTGTATCACTCCAGACTCTTAGAAACATTCAAAGACATGTACAAAAATTATATATAAACACAATTATGCACACTCATACATGCACACACCTCTCAGACAAACATCTAAAGTCATCAACATCACTGTGCGTGACACTTCACTGGGATATCCAGTATCTTTAAACCCCTCCCACTTATTATAATATTAAACCACAACCAATCACAACCCTCCATCCCTGAGTCCAGCCTCATAACTCATCATGAGTGGGTTCATCTGCCTTGAGTTTAAACTCATCCTCTGTGATTCGTCCATCCTTGTTGCGGTCCTGGTTGTCGTACATGTTCTCTATGATGCGCTGCGGGTCGAAACCTGGTGCCAGACGACCTTTGCCCTCTTTTACCTGGTGGAGGATGTAATCTGAAAACTGTATGGAAGGGACAGACAATGATGAAATGAACTTAATTAAGATTTTGTTGATGAATTGGCAATGTACAGACAAACACACAGTCAAAAGCAGTATACCTCAGTGGAGTCTACTTGTGCATCTTTGTTCTTGTCCATCTCACTAAAAAGGTCAGGAGAGACGTCGTAGTTCCACACAAACATGTAGCCGTCAGGAAGACCCTCCTCCATTTCCACCATCTCGACATCAAACACCAGCACAGCGCTGCCAGGGACCTCTCCATCTGAGCAAAGAAATGGTACTTAAAGTCACTATGAAATCAAAATTGACAATTCTTGTTTTTTTTTATATGGAATATTGCAGTATTTATTATAAATGATTTATGTGTGCGTATAATCTTTAAACAAAATACCATCCCCTCCCTCTTGCAGCGACTTCTCTGACATGTTTACTGGTGTGAGGGCGGGGCAACCTGTCACTCACATGAGATCGACCAATAGCAAACCATCTAATCAATTCCCCATGGGCAAAAATCTAGTCCTGCCCAACATTATTTCTTCACTTGGATACGCCACAATGGGGAAGAAAAGACTATTGTTTCACACCGTCTTTAATATTCTATATTTAATATTCTGGGAAATATACAGGTTTGAACTGTGTTTATACACGTTAGTATAGTTTTTTATGGACCATCTGTGTCCTATCCCTCTCATCATTACATAATTAAAACATTAAAATAATATTAGTTGGCTCACTGAATTACAGCTGATGCTTTTTGATAAGACAAAACCAATATATCAGCGCATAAATCATTTACTTTGCTGGTGTGTGTTGGCTACCCCTGGTGGGTCCATCACAAATTGCAATAAAAAATCACGAAGCCAGCAGCTACAGCTACATGTGTAACATTACCAAGTAAAATAACATTTTTATTTGACAAAAAAAGTCTTCTGACATTTTGCTCTAAGGACATGATCTCTAGAATTGTTTTCCTGCACAAACACACAGCGTGAGTCGCGACCAGTTTAGTCAGATTCTTAAAAGTAGAGTAGTCCATTTTTTTCATAAACATTTTTATTCTGGTTGAAACTCTCTTCACATCCTGATAGCAATCAATAATAGAAGAGGTCTAAATATTGTAAATAAATAAAATGTACGTATCTCTTTTGTGGAAGTCTCAGGACCAAAAAATGTTCATCCAATCATTGCATTCGGTCCAAATTGGTCTGAAATTGCCTACCCTACCTTTAAAGGGTTAATTCACTCAAAAATGAAAATTCTGTCATTAATTACTCACCCTCATGTCATTTCACATCATTCATCTTCGGAATACAAATGAAGATATATTTAAATAAAAAAAAAACTAAATAACAGCTTTATTCAACAATATCTAGTGATGGGCGATTTCAAAACACTGCTTCATGAAGCTTCGAAACTTTACGAATCTTTTGTTTCGAATCAGTGGTTCGGAGCGTGTATCAAACTGCCAAAGTCATGTGATTTCAGTAAACGAGACTTACGACATAAGTGTTTCGAAACGTTTAGAAATTTCAATGGTTCACGTGACTTTGGCAGTTTGGTACACGCTCCGAACCACTGATTCAAAACAAAAGATTCGTAAAGCTTCGAAAGCTTCATGAAGCAGTGCTTTGAAATCGCCCATCACTAGATATTGTTGAATAAAGTCATTATTTACATTTTTTTGGCGCACAAAAAGTATTCTCGTCACTTCATAACATTAAGGTTGAACCACTGTAGTCACATGAACTGTTTTAAATACGTCTTTAGTAGCTTTCTGGGCATCTGTATGTGTTAATTATCTTGCTGTCAATGGAGGCCTCACTAAGCCATTGGATTTTATCACAAATATTTTCATTTGTGTTCCGAAGATGAACAAAGGTCTTACGGATGTGGAACGACATGAGGGTGAGCAATTAATGACAGAATTTTCATTTTTGGGTGAACTAACCCTTTAAGTAAATGATTTTTTTGAGCCGGTTCTTTTTAGTTAATCAAATACATTCAACTTAAACAGAGTAGTCCAATTCACAAAGAAATGACTCTTAACGAATCGTTAAAAATCCTCACAAGCCTGCTAGTAACGGTTTGAATCAGTCGGACGAGTCTTTCACTGAATGAATTCAGAATGACCTTAGTGGAAATCAACATCTGACCCACATAATAAACTGCAAATGATCAGTTTTAGCAAAATCTTAAAAAAAGCAAGCTGTATAATATTAATATATTATAATAATTGTTTAATCATACATTTTATCTTATATATAAATTTATTATAATATATAATAATAATATTAATCAGATTCTTACCAACTCCCCTCTCTCCATAGGCAAGGTGAGGTGGAATGACTAGCTTGCGCTTCTCTCCAACACACATTCCTATTAGCCCTTGTTCCATACCTAAAACCACCTGTCCGGCCCCCAGAACCACATTATATGTCTTGCCATAGGTGTGCCTGCATTTACACACAACACACAAGTGGAAAACATCAGTTTAGATTAAAAAAAAAAAAGATTTTTAAAATATAAAACATTCTTTTTGATTCCCATTTATAAGCAATAAGATGATCAGATACTTAGTTAGACACATCAAAACATAATGCTATGCAAATGTATAAATGGCAACGTACGTGGAGCTGATGTTAGTGCCATCCATGAGAGAGGCGTTGTAGTGGTATTTGACAAAATCACCACGTTTTGCACTGTAGGTGCAGTTCTCTGGCTTCACACTGCTGATCTCGACTTTATCAGATGGGTTGTGGAAATCAATAATGTGGACATCAAACACCAGCACAGCTGAGCCAGGGATCTTAGTTCCTGTATGAGGGAATAAAAGAGATTCATACAAAGGTAAATGTTAACCTCATCTGTTCTTGATTTTGTTTTGGAGGTCTCCAACAGTATGTTTACATGCAAACAAGATCAAAAAACACTTTAATTTTCTCATAATATACATTGCAGCATCAGCTCTTTTCTCACAGTGTCTGAAGCGGTTCAATAAAGGATTCAATCTCTCCAAACCCCGCCTTTCTGAGAGCCTACTCTGCTCTGATTGGTCAAATGGCCCAGTATGTTGTGATTGGTGGACCGCTTACAGTGGATGTTGGAATGAAACGGCCATTACCATATGTGAATTTCAGCTCCGGATCTTCCTCAGCACTTGATCCTCCTCTTTTGGAAGTGTATCAAAGTGGATTTGCGCAGAAAACAGTGTCTTCTCGACATGTCGACAACACGAACCAAACTCTTCCAGGCCTCAGCTACAACTACAGTGTTTGAGGGCGGGGCAAAGTAGATGTTGTTTGCAGGCAGCCAATGAAGACCATAGGCTGGCATTATGCAAATCTGTTACAAACATATGTAGGTTTGTGCAGGAAGTGAATCTGGAATTACTTATGATTCATTTCAAGCAGTTCAGAATCGGTTCTTTTTGGGAGACTATAACTCCATTTATCGTGCGCTTTGATCTTCAAAACTTTGCAGACCTGTTACATTCACAAACAGCTATATCACACACTATATGAAAGGTAATTTCTCAAAAAGCATATAAAAAGGCAGATCAACACACACCTGTGCCCTCTTCTCCATATCCCAGGTGAGGTGGAATAACTATCCTCCTGCGTTCTCCAACACACACACCCAGGAGTCCTTGGTCCATTCCTGCGATCACATAGCCTTTACCGATGTAAGTGTCATATGTCCGATTCCTTGAGTAACTGAAACAAAAACACAAATGTTAGCATAAGTGCACTGTATATCACTTTAAAAAACAGTTCCTAGGGTTTTTACCTGGAGTCAAAGAATGTGCCGTCCAGCAGGGATCCGTTATAATGATAACGCATGAAGTCTCCAACTTCACTCTTGCGTGGACAAGGATCTGGAAGGTTTTCCACCTGTACTGTGATTTCATCTTTGGGGTTATGAAGGTCCAGCAGAACCACATCAAACACCAGAGAGGCTTGACCGGGGATGTCACTTCCTGTAAGAGGAGATAACTTGATGCTGTAGTGCTTATTTTGCATGTACAAATAATGTTAGTATATAAAATGACTCTCACCATCTCCATTCTCTCCATAGCCCTGGAAAGGTGGTATGGTGATGATGCGTTTTTCTCCCACACACATTCCCAAAAGTCCCTGGTCCATTCCGGCAATGAGCCAGCCAATCCCCACGTAAGTGTCATAGGTGCGCATACGTGTGTGACTGCAAATGAAAGAATCAGAATTACTCATTAGGAAAAAACTGACCAATCTTTTTCATAATTGATATTTATTAAATAAAATAAACATTAAATAGAAATAGGATGAAGATAGTTTTAACCCCCATTCTAAAATTTAAAAGGCAGCTATATAGTTACATGTATAAAGACCCAATTTATACAGAAAAACTAATATTATAAATATGTGAAAAATATTATTTGGAAAATATTGTGTTTCTATTAACTTACATTTAATTTTTTTTCTACTCACCATACTGTACTGTTATATGTATTGTTTATTTATTTTATTAATAATCGAATCATTTTATTATTTATTTAATCTAATATTAATTTATTTATTCATTCAAATAAACCCTTGTTATAGGCAGATTATCATTAGTGGCTGGGATTTTTCAGCGGCTCTTTCTGCGTGTTACATGACTACACCAATAGGTGGCGACATGTGACTGTCTGTATGAGTGAGTCATTTGACTCCTTCACTCCACCGATTCGTTCCAAAATGCTCGGCGATGAATAAAAGAGTCAATAGGCGTGTTTGACTTGAAGCGGCGCAGCACAGACCGATCAGTGTCTGACATCAAAGTACTGCGAGAGCGATTCAAAAGCATATGGAACCGCCCACTCTCTAATCGCTCTCACGGTACTTTGATCTCAGACACCGATCAGTCTGCGCAGCGCCGCTTCAAGTCAAACACACTTATTGAATCATTAACCGATTTGTTCAAAAACACTGAATCATTCAGGAACATTTGCTCAATGTTGTAACGCTTTGTTTGTGTATAAAATGTAAGTTAATCAAAAACAGCTTTATCTCGGCCAGTCCTTCTGGAATTGGCCGCTGGCTCTTATGTAGATAGTGTTTAAACATGAGGTATAATTAGTTTTGAGTATATCAAACGGGCAATCTTTGGTCTTTTTAATCTATTACTTGTTCCAGAGCTAATAGATTTGGCTTAAGGGCTATATTAAGTTTCATAACTTTATATTTACATTAAAATTAATTCCTGCACTAACTAGAGCTCTGCTTTTGTACATTTGACTGAACTGTTCGCTGAACTATTTTACTTCTTATACTGTTATAATGGCTATTGTTGTTCATTTAAATATTATTGTTCAATAAATTATATTTTATATAAATAACATGCGTTATTTTTGGTATTGAGAGAGTCTATTAGTGATTTCGACTTCAGTAAAAGTTACATTAATACGCCATTAGATGGCGGCAAAGACTGTCTTTATGAGCGAGTCAGTCAGTCGCAAAGACTTTTATATTGAAATGGACTGAAACAAGGAAACAAGGACATTGTTTTTACTTTAAACAACATATTACGAGACGCAACTGACAAATGCGTTGACTAGCGCTGTTATGGGAA
Source organism: Anabarilius grahami (assembly GCA_003731715.1). Classification (NCBI taxonomy): domain Eukaryota; kingdom Metazoa; phylum Chordata; class Actinopteri; order Cypriniformes; family Xenocyprididae; genus Anabarilius; species Anabarilius grahami. The sequence goes on from RJVU01028973.1 coordinate 3,031,677, forward strand.
TGTCTTAAATGTTAAAAGGACAAGGACAAACATATCGCTTTTCTCAGCGGACATTCAATCTATTTGTGATTATCAGCTAGATGCAGGTAATACACTCGCTCAGGCGACCTCTCTCATAATACTCTACATATTACAGTGAGTTTCAATGAAGCGTCTCAATGTTCCTTCGTTACTAGTTCTAAAGTAATGTTTTAGAATTAGTAACGGAGGCTTGGCCTCAACTGTCAAACTGTCAACTTGAGATTTGAATCCATGGTGGAAGGAAGTAGTTCCTTACAAAAGAGGGGTTTTAAAGACAAACCATTGTTATTTCTTATTTATTCACACACTCATGCTGTCAAACTGTTGAATAAACGCAGTATCACACTCCTAGCCATGCAATATGGCTGTATATTAGCACGCTGTGATTACCTATGGGCTACTCGTGTGATATTGCTCATATAACATTTTTTTTTTTTTTTGAGGTCCACATGACTCACCTGGAGTCGAACAGCGTGCCATCGAGCAGAGTACCATTGTAGTGGTAACGGACATAATCAGACACTTGCACGGTGCGTTCACAGCTCTCTGGCTTATGGTAGGTCTTTATCTGCACCTTGTCCTCAGTGTTCCAAACGTCTAACATCAACACATCAAAGTGAAGGATGGAATCTGGGGGGATGATGTCACCTGACATGGAATGACACAAAAATATTTTGAGGAATAAAATCAAAAACCTGCCTTTGAAACCTGCCCATCTATATAAACACTCTGATTCCGAATGATTCAAACCAGCGACTCTAAAGAAAGACAATAAATGCTTTAGTCTTTGTGTTAACTATAAAGACTGCATTATTAGTTGTCTTTTGCAAGGGGAAGTGTTCCACCCTGCCTATTGTGTATGTTTCACGGGAGCTTTTGTGAAACATGAGATAGAGAATTTAAGAATTTCTAAAGGATCATGTGACACTGAATGAGTGCTGAAAATTCAGCTTTGCATCACAGGAATAAATTATATTTTTAAATACAGTAGGGGGCAAAAGTGATGCCAGGGGGGATATTTGTTCAATTAAACCATCAAAATATGAGGAAAATATTTTATAATTTTTATATATATTTTAAATATGAGGGAAGAAAAAAACACTAAACTTGGTTAAGGAATTTATCAGACAAAATTATTTAGGAAAAAAGGGCTACAGGTTTTATTTTACTATGCAAAAAAAGCATAAAAACACAGGAAAAAGCATACATTGACTTTATCATTATTAGTTATTAATAATTTGTTGGTTCTCTCTTGTATATGCATGTGTTCATAATTTCTTTGTATGAACGCCTGGGCAAAAATTAAGCATCAAAAATTGCATTATCACAAAAAAAACAACAAAAACACATCATCAACTCCGGTAATCTGTTTGTGTTTCATGCAGCTGAATTGTCCAGACACACACCATCTCCACAACTAGTTCTGACAAGCGCACATGGCTCAACATTCTTCTTCGGATCACTCCCCTGGGAATTCACACCCCCATCCGTTCAACTTCCCCCCTTTCTCTCTCTCTCCACCTCAAGAGCCCATGCTCCTGTGACTCAGCAGGAGTGCAAGAGAATCATGGGTATTGTAGGCCTCAGTAAATCTCACATATTCCCTAGTGGTCTGCGCCTATTCACATGTAAATGTGCTGATGGCATCTACACTGACTTGCAAATAACTGCATTCATGCATGAAGCGGTAAACAAACAGAGAGCTGTGATTTTTAAAAAGTATGTTTACCATAACCGTCCTTTCCGTAGGCGAGCTGTGGAGGGATCTTGATCATCCATCGTTCATTTACACACATGCCCACTAAAGCTTTGTCCATCCCAGCGATCAGCTTCTTCTGGCCAACAAACACATTATAGGTGGTTCCACGATCATAACTGCAAAAACACACACATAAGCACATCAACAAACATGCATATCACAAAAATAATTTTCTTAGGAATCATTTTAGTGTTATTTTTCAGTAAAAATGACTTTTATAAAATGTTAAGACTTGTTTTTAGAGAATTTATATATCTTAATCAATTGGCAAATTGTATTTTCTTGCATTAAACATGTACCTAACAAAATCTACTGAGGTTTTTGCTTAAAACAGTATATTTAATTGAACTATGTGTGCTAACAAACAACTTATTAAAGATATATTCTCTAAAAAAAATTATCTCACAGCACAATTTGTTTACACTTTTTATGTAAATGCATCATATATACATTCACCTTTCTCTTGCCCATACTTTATTCATTCATTCATTCATTCATTCACTCACTCACTCATTCATGTATTCATTCACTCACTCACTCACTCATTCATTCACTCACTCATGCATTCATTCTATAGCTAATGCAAATGTAAACTTGTTTTAAATCAATTGTAAATGTACAGAATGTGCTTTGCAGAAGTAAATGTTTACTATAGTAAAAGAGCAAGTCCCAGATCTGCCTGCGTGGCTGTATCTCAACAGACTGTAAACCTTACAAACGCAAATGGCTTCAGGCCAGGTGAGAAGATGAACAATGGAGGACAAACACGCATTTCTCACTAACCTAGAGTCAAACTTCTTTCCATCAGGGAACATGCCGATGTAATGATAGCGAACAAAGTCTCCCGACTTGACCATCCGATCACAGCGCTCCGGAGTGAACGTCTTCTCTATGACGATGTCATCTAACGGTACCGGCGGCGCGTTGCACGCCACGAATGTAACCAGGAAAGCCAGGAGAATCATTTGCACCGTTAATCGTATCATCTTCCGAATGTGTTTTTGCGAAAGGCTGGTCGGTTGCTGCTTTCGTGCGCTGCAGCAGAGTTTGCTCGATCTCTCTCGCGCACTGTAGATGAAACGGGGAGTGTGTAGACGTGGTGGACGCGCTGGACGGATCCTCAAACTCCCTCTAACTTCTTCTTCCTTTGCCTCCGGTGTCACTTTACATGGAGAACGCGCAGGAAAGGGCTTCGTTTTGCAGGGGAAAAGCGGAAACGCAGGCCTAGAGGGTGGAATGTTTTCTACGTGGCACAGAGAGGGGCGGCTCGCGCTTTATGATGGGGGTTTATGAGGGTGTAATTATAGAGGGATCACAATGCAGTGTAACAGGCGTTTCGGATCAGATTCTTGTATAGTAAAGTCGTTTTTTATAAATGCATATGTTATAAAACACCAGATACAAATTCTTCTTAGATATAATGCATCTATTCACTTTAGGAAGTTTCATTTTAAGGGGGTTTCACTTGTTTAATCCATTTAATCCCATTTTTTTCTCTTCCCAAAACTAAGTGGGCACATCATTTGTACGGAACAATGAAACAAACTGCATTACTTTTTTTCAAGTATTGCAAAAGTTATGTTCTATAACTGCTGGGAATACAAATATTGCCTAAGTTGCTTTATAAGACCCAGTAGAAAGTTGCAAACAATGTGTGTGTGGTCCTGGTATTCCCTACTTAATGGGGACCAAATGTCCCCACTCGGATTGTAATACCAGCAAAATAAATTTTGACCTTATGGGGGATGGTTTTTTTGGTCCCCCATGAGGAGAACAGCTTATAATATAAATCATACTAAATAAAGTGTTTTAAAAATGTAAAAGTGCATAAAGCTTTCTGTGATTGCATAGGTTTAGTGTAGGGGGATAGATTATACAGTATAAAAACATTACATCTATGGAATGTCCCTATTCAGATAGCTGAGTAAACATGTGCGTGTGTGTGTGTGTGTGTGTGTGTGTGTGTTCTTGTTTATATTACATCGTGGGGACCAAATGGCCCCACGATGTAATAAAAACCTTAGATCACCTACATCGTGGGGACCAGCCAGCGGTCCCCGCGAGGGAAATGGATTAATAAACATACTGAATGATGTTTTTTTGAAAATGTAAAAATGCAGAATGTTTCCTGTGATGGTTAGGTTTAGGGATAGGGGTAGTGTAGGGGGATAGAATATACAGTTTGTACAGTATAAAAACCATTACGCCTATGGAGAGTCCCCACTAAGATAGCAAAACAAACCTGTGTGTGTGTGTGTGTGTGTGTGTGGTCCTGGTATTCCATAAGTTATGGGGACCTAATGTCCCCACAAGGACAGTAATACCAGTAAATTTTGACCTTATGGGGACTTTTTCTTGGTCCCCATGAGGAAAATGGCTTATAAATCATACTAAATTTAGTTTTGAAAATGTAAAAATGCAGAAAGTTTTCTGTGACTGCATAGGTTTAGTGTAGGGGGATAGATTATACAGTATAAAAACCATTACATCTATGGAATGTCCTTATTTAGATAGCTGAGTAAACATGTGCGTGTGTGTGTTTGTGTGTGTGTGTGTGTGTGTGCGTGTGTGTGTTTGTGTGTCCTGGCATTTCCTACTTTACGGGGACCAAACGTCCCCACAAGGATAGTAATACCAATAAAATAAATTTTGACCTTATGGGGGATGTTTTTTCTTGGTCCCCATGAGGAAAATGGCTTATAAATCATACTAAATTAAGTTTTGAAAATGTAAAAATGCAGAAGGTTTTCTGTGATTGCATAGGTTTAGTGTAGGGGGATAGATTATACAGTATAAAAACCATTACATCTATGGAATGTCCTTATTTAGATAGCTGAGTAAACGTGTGTGTGTGTGTTTGTGTGTGTGGGCATGTTTTTGTGAAATATCAGGACACAAATGTGTATAATGACATGGGTATGACATAGGTATTACAAAAAGAGGTGACTTATGAGGACATTACCCATGTCCCCACTTTTCAAAAGGCTTATAAATACAGAATGAGTTTTTGTGAGAAAGTAAAAGTGTGCACAGTTTCCTGTGATGTTAGGTTTAGGGGTAGGGGTAGTGTAGGGGGAGAGAAAATACAGTTTGTACAGTATAAAAACCATTACGCCTATGGAATGTCCCCACATTTCACAAAAACGAACATGTGTGTGTGTGTGTGTGTTTGTGTGTGTGGTCCTGGAATTTCCTACTTTACGGGGACCAAATGTCCCCACAAGGATAGTAATACCAATAAAATAAATTTTGACCTTATGGGGGATGTTTTTTTTGGTCCCCCACGAGGAAAAGTGCTTATAATATAAATCATACCAAATGAAGTGTTTTGAAAATGTAAAAATGCATAAAGTTTTCTGTGATTTGGGAAGGTTTAGCGTAGGGGGATAGATTATACAGTATAAAAACCATTACATCTATGGAAAGTCCCCATAAAACATGGAAACCAGTGTGTGTGTGTGTGTGTGTGGTCCTGGTATTCCATAAGTTATGGGGACCAAATGTCCCCACAAGGACAGTAATACCAGTCAATTTTGACCTTATGGGGACTTTTTCTTGGTCCCCATGAGGAAAACGCTTATAAATCATACTAAATTAAGTGTTCTGAACATGTAAAAATGCATAAAGTTTTCTGTGATGGGTAGGTTTAGGGGTAGGGTTAATGTAAGGGGGTAGAATATACAGTTTGTTCAGTATAAAAACCATTAAGTCTATGGAAAGTCCCCATAAAACATGGAAACCTGTGTGTGTGTGTGTAATAAATATACAAAAGATATTTTTGCATCTATATTATGATATATTATGCATGCTTCTTGGCCACAGACATCTTTCAGAGGAAAAACTGGAATTCAACTGTTTATATGTAACTATTTACAGCAGCCATGTAAAAATGTTCACATGAAATCAAGACGGTATTACAGTAGTACAAAGTAAACTAGTTTAGACCCTTCAAACTTAAAAGTAAATGTTGGACACAGATGTTACCGAAGGGTTTTGATGAATAAATATTTGTTAGAAAATCACTGTAGTGTTTTTTTAGCTGCATGGGGGAAGGGAGCGAGCTGACTGACTTTGGGGACGTGGAGAGGCTGCGGGCGGATCTTGTTTTCTCCGACTCCTGCGTACTTTGGGATTCCTGTACGGGACCATGGCCTCCTCATGCCTGAGGCTCGCATTTCTTTTATTCAGTTTTTCTTTCTGCGTTCTTGCGCAGTATGAGAAATACAACTTTCGAAGTTTTCCACGGCACGAGCTCATGCCCCTGGACTCGGCGTACCGACACGCTTTAGACCAGTACAGTGAGGAAAAGTGGCCCGAGAGCGTGGAGTTTCTGGAGGTGAGTCTCCGGCTGTACCGGCTGCTCAGGGACAGCGAGGCCTTCTGCAACCTCAACTGCAGCACGGTGCGCCTCGACGACGAGACGCGCTTTAGCGACTTCCCCGAGCTGCACGCATTCGGTAACGTGATGAAGCGAGCTCAGTGTCTGAAGCGATGCAAACAGGGTTTACCTGCCTTCAGACAGACGCTCCCCAGCCGTGAAACCATCGAGGAGTTTGAGAAACGGGAACCCTACAAGTACCTGCAGTTTGCTTACTTCAAAGTAAGTCATTAACTTTCACTCATTGCATCTGTATTCATTAATAATGCGAGTATGAGGCTAAAAGTGGGTGTTTTGTAATACTGTACAATGATATTATTCAAAAGAAGGCCACCATGGTATTACCATGGTATTTTTGTAGTTTCTTTGTTGTGTAGGTTATATCAGATGGGAATACCATAGTACTGAATCATGTACCAAAGAATATATAATCAAAGTAAATGGCATTTCAAAGAATACTACCATGGTACATGAGCAAACATCCATTACTATGATAAAAAGTGCAAAAACATGGTATTACCATTGAATCTATAATACTTTTTTTGTAGTGTAGATGGTATAACATAGTAATACCATGGTACTTAATGTTTATCTTATGGTAAATTTTCAAAGTACATGGTATTCCAAAGCACACAAAGGAGTAGTAGGCATATACTCAATGAATATTATGTCTGACAAAATTTATTATGAATTATTCCAGAGTGATAATTTGGCCAAAGCTGTATCTGCAGCGCACACGTTCCTGCTGAAGCATCCTGACGATGAGATGATGCAGAGGAACATGAACTATTACAAGAGCTTACCTGGAGCTGAGGAACATATGAAAGACCTGGAGACCAAATCATATGAGGTGAGGCCTACACGGATCAAGACCTCATATTAAAGTCGGCATGAAACGGAAGTTGCGATAGACCTTTCTTTTCTATGGTGACGTATATTCGAGTGAAATTGCTTGTCGAACAAGAACAAATGTAAGGCGGGGCTTGATTTTGTCCATGGGGAATTGATTGGATGGTTGTGGTTTGTTATTGGTTGATCTCATGTGAGTGACAGGTTGCCCCGCCCTCGCACCAGTAAACACATCATTAGAGTAGAGATGTTGCTCCAAGTGGGAAGTTATTTTGATCAACGATTACGAGGGACATGAATAAAAAAAGATGTTCACGGATAAACAAAGTCCCTTTAAAGGATTAGTTCACTTTCAAATAAAAAATTCCTGATAATTTACTTACACACATGTCATCCAAGATGTTCGTGTCCTTCCCTCTTCAGTCGAAAAGAAATGAAGGTTTTTGATCAAAACCTTATAATGGACTTAAATGGACTCCAAACGGTTGAAGGTCAAAATTAGTTTTAGTGCAGCTTCAAAGGGCTTTAAACGATACCAGACGAGGAATAAGGGTCTTATCTAGCGAAACAAATGATCGCCTTGCAAGTGCTTCTGCCATTCCACCTTCCGTATTCTTCAAAAAGCTTGTGCTGTATGTCCTACGCCTTCCCTATTCTACTTACGGAAAAAACGGAACTGGCGCTGCGTTCTTTCCGTAAGTTGAATAGGGAAGGCATAGGACATACAGCGTAAGCTTTTTGAAGAATACGGAAGGCGGAAACACTTGCAAGGCAATCATTTGTGTTTATAAAGCATATACATTTGTATTTTTTTTAGAAAATGACCGATTGTTTCACTAGGTAAGACCCTTATTCCTCGTCTGGTATCGTTTAAAGCCCTCTGAAGCTGCACTGAAACTGCAATTTTGACCTTCAGCCGTCTGGAGTCCATTGAAGTCCATTATAAGGAGAATAATCCTGGAATGTTTTCATCAAAAACCTTAATTTTTTTTCGACTGAAGAAAGAAAGACATGAACATCTTGGATTACATGAGGGTGAGTAAATTATCAGGAACATTTTATTTGAAAGTGAACTAATCCTTTAAGACAAGCCCTTTCACTTGGCGGCCATCTTTGTATGGGGAAACATCAAATTCTCCAAAGCTGTTTGCCAAGCTATCGATTAAATTTCATATTTGAAATCACCAATGAAATCTGACAACATCTGTCTCATAAATGTTGTTTCTAAACGCTCGAATCATGACAAAAAACTGTATTTTCCAGGCTGAATCAAGCTAATGCGCATGCACAGTCCTATGTGCGCGTCTCTATAGGAACTGTTTCTATAGGAACCGGAGCTTCTAACAGCAGCTGCAGTGACACGATGACTTTACCAATTGGTGATTGGCCCTTATTTAGAAGGCGGGACTTATTCCGCCATATTGCCTGTTGCACTTTCTCCCATTTAAACAATACGAGTGATGCGTCGTGTTATTTTATAGTCTTTGTTTATAATAAATACTGCAATATTCCAAAAAATAATAAGAATTGTCCATTTTGATTTCATGGTGACTTTAATCCACTTGTTAATGCAGCTTGAGAGCTGCTGCCATTAAAGAAAAAGGGTGTTAAACCAAATACTAAGAAATACTAAAAATCATGTTCATTTTCAAATGCAACTTTTCAGTCAAATATGCTGCTGATAATAATATTCATAATGGAAAAAACGGAATTTAGGGCCAGTAAGATTAATTAATACTTTTATTCAGCAAGGATGCATTAAATGTATCAAAATTGACTATAAAAGACTATAATGTTACAAAAGTTTTCTGTTTAAAAATTTTTTAACTTTATTTTTGTCAAAGAATCCTGAAAAAAATGTATCAGGTTTCCACAAAAATTGATAATAATCAGAAATGTTTCTTGAGCAGCAAATCAGCATATTAGAATGATTTCTGAAGGATCATGTGACACTGAAGACTGGAGTAATGATGCTGAAAATTCAGCTTTGCAACAGTATTTCACAATATGTTTTTAAAATTGTAATAATATATCATAGTATTACTGTTTTTACTGTAGTTTATCAGATGAAAGCAGCCTTTGTGAGCATAAGAGACTTTCAAAAACATAAAAAAATCTCACCAACCCCATACTTTTAAACAGTAGCGTATATATTATGCATATCTATAATAATATATGTCTACATACATGTATGTGATACGTCTGTTGAATGCAATAAGTGTTGCAGTTGCACTCATGGTTCACGGTGGTTCTTCTTATCCAGTCGCTGTTCATCAGGGCCGTGCGGGCGTATAATGGAGATAACTTCAGAACATCAGTGTCAGATATGGAGCTGGCATTAAGAGACTTCTTCAAGGTGTATGACGAGTGCATCGCAGCGTCAGAGGGATCCAGACAGATCAAAGACTTCAAAGACTTCTACCCGTCCATCGCAGGTCAGCATTAACCTGTTGCTCCTGTCATGTCTGCCCTTGCGATCCTTTGCAACTTTAGTTGAGACTTATTAACATGCCTGTTTCTCTTTCTTTAGATCATTACACTGAGGTTCTGGAGAGGAAGGTTCGCTGTGAGAGCGAGCTCACGCCGGTTGTAGGTGGATTTGTTGTTGAGAAGTTTGTGGCGACCATGTACCACTATCTCCAGTTTGCTTATTATAAATGTGAGTCTGAAAATCCTCTATTTAAGCCATATACAGTGGGTACGGAAAGTATTCAGACCCCCTTAAATTTTTCACTCTTTGTTATATTGCAGCCATTTGCTAAAATCATTTAAGTTCATTTTTTTTCCTCATTAATGTACACACAGCACCTTATATTGAAAGAAAAACAGAATTGTTGACATTTTTGCAGATTTATTAAAAAAGAAAAACTGAAATATCACACGGTCCTAAGTATTCAGACCCTTTGCTGTGACACTCATATATTTAACTCAGGTGCTGTCCATTTCTTCTGATCATCCTTGAGATGGTTCTACACCTTCATTTGAGTCCAGCTGTGTTTGATTATACTGATTGGACTTGATTAGGAAAGCCACACACCTGTCTATATAAGACCTTACAGCTCACAGTGCATGTCAGAGCAAATGAGAATCATGAGGTCAAAGGAACTGCCTGAAGAGCTCAGAGACAGAATTGTGGCAAGGCACAGATCTGGCCAAGGTTACAAAAAAATTCTGCTGCACTTAAGGTTCCTAAGAGCACAGTGGCCTCCGTAGTCCTTAAATGGAAGACGTTTGGGACGACCAGAACGCCTTCCTAGAGCTGGCCGTCCGGCCAAACTGAGCTATCGGGGGAGAAGAGCCTTGGTGAGAGAGGTAAAGAAGAACCCAAAGATCACTGTGGCTGAGCTCCAGAGATGCAGTCGGGAGATGGGAGAAAGTTGTAGAAAGTCAACCATCACTGCAGCCCTCCACCAGTCGGGGCTTTATGGCAGAGTGGCCCGACGGAAGCCTCTCCTCAGTGCAAGACACATGAAAGCCCGCATGGAGTTTGCTAAAAAACACCTGAAGGACTCCAAGATGGTGAGAAATAAGATTCTCTGGTCTGATGAGACCAAGATAGAACTTTTTGGCCTTAATTCTAAGCGGTATGTGTGGAGAAAACCAGGCACTGCTCATCACCTGTCCAATACAGTCCCAACAGTGAAGCATGGTGGTGGCAGCATCATGCTGTGGGGGTGTTTTTCAGCTGCAGGGACAGGACGACTGGTTGCAATCGAGGGAAAGATGAATGCGGCCAAGTACAGGGATATCCTGGACGAAAACCTTCTCCAGAGTGCTCAGGACCTCAGACTGGGCCGAAGGTTTACCTTCCAACAAGACAATGACCCTAAGCACACAGCTAAAATAACGAAGGAGTGGCTTCACAACAACTCCGTGACTGTTCTTGAATGGCCCAGCCAGAGCCCTGACTTAAACCCAATTGAGCATCTCTGGAGAGACCTAAAAATGGCTGTCCACCAACGTTTACCATCCAACCTGACAGAACTGGAGAGGATCTGCAAGGAGGAATGGCAGAGGATCCCCAAATCCAGGTGTGAAAAACTTGTTGCATCTTTCCCAAAAAGACTCATTTCTGTATTAGATCAAAAGGGTGCTTCTACTAAATACTGAGCAAAGGGTCTGAATACTTAGGACCATGTGATATTTCAGTTTTTCTTTTTTAATAAATCTGCAAAAATGTCAACAATTCTGTGTTTTTCTTTCAATATAAGGTGCTGTGTGTACATTAATGAGGAAAAAAAAATGTACTTAAATGATTTTAGCAAATGGCTGCAATATAACAAAGAGTGAAAAATTTAAGGGGGTCTGAATACTTTCCGTACCCACTGTACATGTGGTGTCTGTCAGGAGTTAGTAAGCAGCAATAAAGCACACGAGACAGGAGTAGTGAAAGTTTTTGTAACATTATAAAAGCATTATAAAGGTTTTTACTGTCACTTATGATCAATTGAATTGCTGAATAAAAGGATTAGATTATTTTAATAAAACCTTACTGAGCACAAAGTTTTGAACAGTATATATATATATATATATAAAACCTGCTTTTTTCTCTTTAATTCTCAATCAGTGAACGATCTGAAGAACGCTGTACCGTGTGTGGCCAGCTATATGCTCTTTGATCCCAGTGATGAGGTGATGAGGAATAATGTGGAGTATTATCGTTACCACAGAGAAAAATTTGACCTCACTGATGAGGACTTCTTCCCTAGAGCGGTAGGTGTCTCACATCATGATAATTAATGAATAAACACATGCATTTACCTTTTATTGTTTGAAGTTGTACTAATAATGCACACTCACATGACAGGAAGCAGTACGGTATCACAATCAGACAACGCTACAGCTGCAGATGCTGGAATTTGCCAAACAGAAGTTCTTGCCGGATGATGAGGTGAGAGCTGAGAGTGTGTGTGCGAGTGATATTTGATTGGATTGTTGGATATTCACGTGCATAAATAGCTGTTTTACAAATATTCAGAGTAGTGCTGATTGCATGTAGTGCTAGTTTTGGCCACTTGGGTGCGCACTTTACCTACTGATTCACCCTGAGCAGCGACACTCCGCCCTCTAGTGGCCGATCACTGGAAGTGTTTAAATGCGTATTTAATTGGAGTGCAGTTATTTTAGTATCGAGATACTGTTTTTTTGTTTAAAATACTTAAAAGTATATTTTTCCGTTTTCATTTAAATTTCAGTTAAAGTTTTAGGAATTTTGTTGTATATTTTTGCCATTTTTATTAGTTACTTTTTAATATGTTTTTATTAATTTTTATTTAAATTTTAGACTTAGCTATTTTAGTACATCAAGCTAAATTCAATTTTTTAGCAACAAGCTAAAAAAAATTGGTAACACTTTACTTAAAGCCTTTATATATAATGCATTATAAAATGATGCCTTGTAATTCACCTTATAATGCATTGTATGGTGTCATGAATAATTCTAACCTCCGTTATAATACATTATAATGCTTATCTATTTATTGTTACACCTTTAGGAAGTATAATTCACTAAAACACATGGCAAACAACCAATTTGCAAATATTATAATGCATTTTACCTTTGGTTACAATTATTTATTAAAATATATAATGCTTTATAACACACATTATGAATATCTTTATAATGCACTATTCATAAAGGCTTTATGTAAACTGTTGGCAAAAGTAAGTGTTTATGGCTTTAATAACTAATGCATTGATTGCAGAATAAGAAGCAGATTAGATTTTAACTTTAGATATTAACACCATTACCTCATTAACTCTTCCTCCAACCATTTTTCTTTCTTTCAGGGTGAAGTCTTAGAGTTTCTTGATGAATATCTTGATGCTGAGAATGAATAAAAGATTGTGATTGCACTGAATAGGCCATAAAGGTATTCTCCATCCTGTACAATTTTGATTCTTGTATTTATTTTGGGGTTGGTGATTGGAAGTGTTTTTTTTTTTTTTTTTACTGTACTTTATACTAAAATATGTACTTATATATAACATGTAAGTACAGATTTTACACATGCACCACAAGCCAAAAGAGAATAAATCTGAATCTCAGTCCCTGTCAACTTACTGTATCTCAGAGAAAGCAATGTTGTGTTTTTATTTTGTTGGTTGGATTGTTTTAATAAAGATTGTTTTATGTTGATCTGATCCAGTTGGAATACCACGTCAATTGAAGACATACAGGCAGACTTGAGCCACAAGAACCAGTTAAACACTGAAAATGTATTTTTTGGCTGATTATTACAGATGCAGATGTAATAAATAATGTGGAAGAAAATGCACTACATTTTTTTGGAATGCCTTGCAATAATGGTTAATTTATCAATCATTTTCTATATCTATATTGTTTTAAAGGTACATTATGTAACTTTTGGCCCTCTAGTAGTTAAAAAACAAAATTGCATGCATTTTGTGGAAGAACATTGTTTTGGTTGTGCTTCAGCTCTGCGGATGAATATGGTTATCCTACTGCTCATAAATCATTCACTACTAGGCTTAAAGAGATATAACCAGTTTAGATGGAAAGGATCTCAAGCTGACTAGCTGAAGATGTTACTGTATCTCAACGATACTTCCTTGAAAATAAATTCCAGCATAGAGCTACAACAACCTATAATGAAATGACCCTTCACAAATCACAATAATGCTTTACAATGAACTCCGTTAGAGAGCTACATAAGGCAATTTATCTGTTTAACAATATACCTTACTCACCTGTTGAGTAATAACAAAACATATCAGCGTCACGTTTACAGCATTTGAAACCCCTCAGTTTTCGCCATCTCCGAAAAGCCAAGACAATGTTGATTCTGTTTTTTTTGCCGCATTCTCTTTTTGCCAGCAGACTCTTGTTTCTGCGTTAGTTTAAATCAGGTGAATCCCCGGAGTTTCGAGATTTAGCTGCTCCATGTCAACCTTTTGACAACAAATCTATGCCACTCCCATACCAAACACGCATCATAGTAGCCGGAGCAACTTTTCTCTATTTACGGATGCGACGAGGCACGCACGGGCTAGTTATGTACCCGTGAAAACCATCCCGTCAGGTCTAAAACACTTAGGCCTGTGCTGCATTCCAGACAGATGGGAATTAGGATTTTTTTCCTACCTCCTTCTTAGAAATACCGTCTGGAACGCCACTCAAAGTGGGACATTCGACTTCTGAACTCGGGGTACATCGATCAACCCCGACCTCAGCGAGACGTGTCATTTAACGTCACTTCCAAGATGTTGCTTCTAATGAGCATAAAAACAAACATTAACATTAAAAATTAAGTTTACCTTCGTTTTTGCCTTTCGTCAGCTGTTTTCAAAGCGATTATGTTATTTTTATTCTGTTTTTGCAATAATTGACCCAAAAACGCGATATGCTCTCCTTTGTGTTGTCGTGGCGAAATCAACATGTGAACGTGACATGATTGACTGAAACTGGGGTCTGAAGTGGGATATTAATTTGGGATATTCCCATGTACAATGTCGTCTGGAACGCATAATAGGCTTAATCAGGGTAAGACAAAAACACGTTTTGGGAGAAGGATTGATGATGTATTGACTCCTTATTTAAATGTAAATTTTTGAACAAAAAGGTTGAGTACCTCAAGTGTTAGGCTACACTATTTTTATACAGTTCTCATCCTTTGTTTTCGTTTTTTTTGGAAGAACTGACTTTTAACTTCTTGAGCTTAGCAATTTTTTGGTTACGCCAAGCCTCACACAATCTGTACCAAATGTTAACACTAATAGTTGATATCTTCACAAACGTTCACTTGGCTATTTTTCAAAATATGTGTAAAATGGTGGTGTGAAGAATTCAAAGAAAACTTGTCTGTTTTTAAAGGCTGAACCAGTAATGCCTGCCCTTAAGTGTTGTAAACATTCAGACTAAATTTAATAGCAAAAGACTAAACACTGGGCCTTAAGCAAAACACTTGAATTTTAATAGTGCATTTTTTTAATCCAACCTCGCTCCACATCTCTCGTTCCTCATCCCCCACCCCTTCTTTCCTTTTCTCTGTGGGTTTTTCCTACTATGGTGTGATAAACTGCACAGATACTCCATGTTCAAACACATTTAAACAAGTCTCTGTTCTCCCGCTGTGTAAGTGTTTGTATGCAGGAGTGTTTCTGAGTGTTTCGTGGTCAGAAAAGACAGAGAAAACGTCACTCTTTTGTGATATCAGATTTAGCCCTGCTGCTCTTACGCACATACAGAGACACCTGGCAACACTATGCAAATGTTTGCAGTCTTATTTTAGAAAGTAAATGTTTTTTAAGCTCCCACAGCAATGTTGACACCAAGGAACACTAAAGCGGACATTTTCCCCCAAAGTAATTTATTGGTTAATGTTCAGTTAGTTTTCCACAGCTATGTTTAGTCAGATACCTTCATGTCACATCTATTTGTTGCAGAGTAATGTTGATATTACCAAGCCGTTTTAGCTTCGAAAGGAATTGAAATGATCACAGAGTAACAGAACAAAGATTATGAAATCTCACGGCTCCATATATCACAATAAAAACACTTTACAGTTCAGAAAAACAACATCCGAGCAAATAAAATCGTTCCAGTGGCCACATTTGCCCTTTCAAATTTGATAAGCAGTTCAGGTCTATTCCCAGTGTATAGATTTAAATATATCTGGGTTCAACTAAAAGTAAAAACCAGCACATTAAGCCAATTGCAACTGATTTTCTTGGTCTAAAATTGATCTGTTTTTACATTCTTTGCATCAAGACATGAGAAGGGAACTGTTTTTGGCTGCTGAATGAGAAACTGCTGTGATTTTCATCATTTGAAAGTATCTTTGGATAAAAGCATCCGCTAAATGACTGCAAAGACCACTAGATTCTTTACTAAACAGAGATGAACCTACTGAGAGGGTATATTCTACAATAAAAGCTAACATCAGCTGAAAGAAATGTTTAAAAAAAAGTAACAACATTCAAAAATACCAGTTAGATAATGTTAAATGTGACAGCCGATCATTAACAGATACTTGCAAATGACCCTGCGAAGTTCAAATAAAGATTTAAGGCTCGTTCACACCAAGAACGATAACTATAATAAGCATCACAATAAAGATATAGTTCTAAAAATCATTCTAAATATAAAAGGATAGCACTGTCCACACCACAGCTATCGTTGGGATCACTTCCAGAATGATTTTTTCCCCAGCTGTTAAACGATTAAACACTGACAGCCAATCAGAATCCATTTCTAATTTAAGGACTCGCGCATTTAAAATGGCAGACGACATTGCGGAGAAGTTAATCGGCGAGGTCCAGAAACCACCACTGTTTGACAAGTCAAACCCCCTTTTCAGGATACTGAAAGTGGATATATGGAAAACAATTTGTCATACCCTCGGAATAAGTATTATGAACGATGAGATTATTATCCTAGGCTAGCAAACAGTGTAACATAAAATTACCTCAGGTATCCAGCGCTAGTTTCAACAACACTCTCTTACTTTCTTTGAAGTTGCAGTGAAAAAGACTAGAAGTTGTTATCGTTCTTGGTGTGAACGGGCCTTTACTCCACTTTTCCTCATTTATAATCAAATCAATGTAAAAACAAACAAACAAAAAATGCTACTCTTTCTCTAACAACACCTAGGAATAAATGGCTTTGCTACACTTTATTATTATCTAAAAGAGAACTGGCAAAAGGAGAAAAAATAGCATACAGCATACTATATATATATATGTTTGACTTAAGTAAGACAACTGAAATAAAAAGTTAATGTAAATGTATCTGATTTGTGTTTGTTGTTTTAATTAACTAGTTCTAAAATAAAGTTTTTACATTTATAATACAGGTGATATAAATATGCCTAAATGTAGCTGGAGATGATAAATGACTTAAGAAAAAAAAAGAAAAGAAAAAAACGAGGCCAAAAAGGTTTGCACTGAACATCAATGAGACATTTGGGAAATTGTTCATTCTGTTGAAAATCTGTTGAATTATAGTCTGCTATAATAGCACTACATAACTGAAAGAAACTAAAACTCGGCAAGCCGTAAATGTGTTGAAAGCCAATCAGAATCCGCCATCAGTTCCTCTAAGCAGAATGTCTCACCTGTCTGTGAGTGTGAATCTTTCTGAGTCCCGAGCTCAACCCCAAGAAACTCACCTATTTAAAGGAAAAAGGCCTAAAAGGAACAAATGCTCATTGTATTCTAAATTTATAGAAGAAAGCTATTTATTCTGAGCCAATCAGAATTCACCCTCAGTTCTTCTGACCAGAATGTCTCACCTGTCTGTGAGCTAGAAACTTTCAATAGCGCACACAGAATGCTAAGTTCAACCACACTCTCTTTTGACTGACTGCTCTCTTTCTTTCTGTTGTTTTTTTCTCTCTCTCACACACACACAAAAATAGGCTTAAGTCACAATGATTCTTTCTCACACGCTCACTCACTAATGGACAAAGCAATAAACACATACAAATCTGTTGACAAGGACAGACGGGCACCATGTACACACATGCACCGACCCGCAGTCCAATGCAGTCCATCAGATTCATGACACACCAATTATCCACAATACAATGAAAAAATAAAGAAAAAGAAAGCATGGCAAAACAGAAATAAGCACTAAACAGTCCTATCCAAAAGACTGCGTGGTAAAGGAACATAGTGTTGTTTTGTGTGCCATTCAGAATTGAATTGAGAATTTGTTTTTGAATTGCAATGCAATATGAGGCAAATTTAGGTTCATTAAAATTCAATGAAATTCATATAACTATAATTTTACTACAAAAAAAAAATGAAAAGCAAAGTTTGTCAACAAAGAAAGCTTTGTTTGATAGAATGACCAATAGATAGATAGATAGATGGATGGATGGATGGATGATAGAATGACAGAATGACAGAATGATAGATAGATAGATAGATAGATAGATAGATAGATAGATAGATAGATAGATAGATAGATAGATAGATAGATAGATAGATAGATAGATGGATGGATGGATGGATGGATGGATGGATGGATGGATGATAGAATGACAGAATGATAGATAGATGGATGGATGGATGATAGAATGACAGAATGATAGATAGATAGATAGGTGGATGGATGGATGGATGAATGATAGAATGACAGAATGATAGATAGATAGATAGATAGATAGATAGATAGATAGATAGATAGATAGATAGATAGATAGATAGATAGATAGAACATTAGAATGATAGATAGAACAATAGACAGATAGAGACAGATAAGATAGATAGATATATAGATAGATAGATAGATAAACAGACAGATAGATAGATAGATAGATAGATAGATAGATAGATAGATAGATAGATAGAGAACAAACGATCGATAGAATAGAGACAGATAAAGATAGAACGAACAAACAATAGATAGATAGATAGATAGATAGATAGTGAACAAACAATAGATAGATAGATTGATGGATAGATTGATAGATAGTGAACGAACAATAGATAGATAGATAGATAGATAGATAGATAGATAGATAGATAGATAGTGAACAAACAATAGATATATAGATTGATGGATAGATTGATAGATAGCGAACGAACAATAGATAGATAGATAGATAGAGACAGATAAAGATAGAATGAACAAACGATAGATAGATAGATGATAGATAGATATGGATAGATACATAGTCAACAAACAATAGATAGATAGATAGATTGATTTCAAATTCACATTTCTGAATCAAAAGAGAGCCAATAATTCAATTCTAGATTTTGCTCAGCCCTGGTGGACGCAGACTGTAATGTTCACACATGAATGGCTTTGTATGGATGCTTGTGTAAGCTGTGAGGATCTGTACGACTCTCACACAGTCTGTTGTAATTCAATGCACTGCGTTTGCCTGTTAGTTCCATTGAGCTGGTAGTGCGAGCTCTTTAGTTGCCTCTTTTTATAACACCACACCCCTAAGACCACGCCCACCACTGCCGCTACCACGCCAATGATAATGGCCGCGATCATCGGCCCGTGTCCTGAACCGTGACAGGGGTTTTCCGCACAAGAACCCTCCCCAGCCCGCTCCTGCTGGTCCAGGCTCGGATCTCCACCTCGTTCCATCACGCTCCGATTTTCAGGGATTTCAGTCGGGACGTGATCAGGGATGTGCTCCAGTAAGTGGCCATTATCAATGGTTTCCCATGGATCCTTAATGACGGGGGTAGGCATGCTGGTGATTTCATCATCCAGACTTACCATCCCCGAAGGTGTGGATGTGTTCTCGGGTCCTAGACCTTCTTGACTGGTGCTCACATTTTCAGGAGCGGAAGCTGGTGTGTACGCCTTGTGGAGAGCAATATCATCTGGACTGGGTGTAGTCTGAGTAATGAAGGTAGTGGTTTTCATCTCCACACCATTTGGACTGTCAGTAACACCATCAAACCCCAATGTTTCAGATCCATCAGAGTCTGTTTCCTCTGGAGTGTACGTCTCTTTCTCCATTTCATCTTCTTCAAGACCTTCAGTCGTTTCTTCATAATGTGATACAACAGACTCTTCCTTTTCAAGTCTGGTTGTCCCTTTGCCAAGCTCCTCCTCATCTCCTTTCCTGTGAATTTTGTCCTCAGGATTTTTCGTTTCTCCATCTTCTTCCTCCTCAGGAATGTAACTCAAACCTCCGGTCTCTTCTTCCACAGGGTTTTTGTTTACATCCTCAAACACCTCCACTTCTGAGCGTCCAGTCACGCTCTCTGTCTCCACCCCCTGTTCTGGTCCCACCTCCCCTGTGGACTCACCTCCAGCTTTATCTTCATCATGAGTAACAGGATATCCATCTAGCCAGGATTCATCCGTGCCACCGGCACTGGGGCTGGCAGGTTCATCAGTGGGAGGATCAGTCGGATGGTCATGTTCCTCTGTGATCGTGTCGGGATCAGATTGGCTGTCGGTTGTTTTGACCTTCATGTGATTCTCATCTTCACTGGAGCTTTTATCAGAGGAGGTATCCGTAGTGATACCCGGATGCTTCTTCTCATCCTGGAAAGCCTCTGAAGGGAACCAGAACATGTGCTTCTGACTAAGCACTGACACTGGAGGTTCAGTGACTGATACTTTTGAATCTTCATCATTTTCCTCCTCCTCCTCTGACACGACTGTCCGTTCATGCTTAGGCTCTGGAGTGGATTCTTCTACATCATGATCAGTTGACTGCGTTCCTCTTGGAATCAAGGAAATATGATGCTCCTCCCTCAGATGGTCATCTGTTAACTTATCTTCATAGTCAATGTGACCTTCAGGATCATCTGCAACAAATAAAACATACTGAAGGCTATGCAGCTACACTCAAAAGCCATACAAACCCTTTGAACCTCAAGAATTGAGCATCTTGGAGCCTCTTTCTCACGTTCGGCATGGCTCTTTTAGTTCTTAAACCTCACCAATGAGTTTGCAGCTCACCTTTGACGCAGTGCTGCACCAGGCCGTACCATTCTCCACAGCTGTCGCAAAGCAGGCTGAAAGCCGTTTCTCCATTGGGCAGTTTGTATCCTGGGTCACAGGCGTACAGGAGTTCATCCCCTAGATCCAGCCCAGTTTTCCCCTGCAGATGTGAGTGTGGAAATGAAGGAGGCTGTCCACATGGAGCATCTGATGGATGAAGGGGAAGTGGAACAGGGTCAGTCATGAAGGAGAAGAGTTTGTCAAAAATTCATAAAGTGAAAAGGATGAATTACATATAGAACAAGGCTTGTTTCACACTGCACACTGAATTATCAGGCTCACAGTGGCTATGTTTACATGCAACCAAATAAACTGTTAGTAATCGGATTGTGTGTAAACACCTTAAAGGGGTGGTGGATTATGATTTCACTTTTTTAACTTTAGTTAGTGTGTAATGTTGCTGTTAGAGCATAAACATCGCCTAAAGTTACAACGCTCAAAGTTCAATGCAAAGGGAGATATTTTCTTTTAAAGAATTTGCGGTTTAAGGACTACAACAAACGGCTGGTAGGGACTACAACAAGCTTCTTCCTGGGTTAGTGACATCACTAACCCTGACATTTACATAAACCCCGCCCCCGAGAACACACAACAAAGGGGGCGAGGCCATGTTTGGCTGCTTTAGAGAAGAGGAAGAGTTGTTGTAGTAGAGTGTTTTTGACATGCCGTCATTTTACGCCGAATTGCTTCACAAATGAGGGTCAATTCAACCCTGGATTTGCACAAAAGATTAACATGACGGCACATGCTAGTCGATGAGTTGAATCAACTCCACAGAAACGACATAAATGTATCCACTAACCATTCAGAAACGTCCAGTTTCATTCTAAAAGTTGTAACTTCTTCCTGAGTCTCTCCATCAGTGTCGACTCCGGTTTGAACAATGTAAGGCTGAACACCGTTACTGACAATCCTCATTTTGGCTGCGTGAGATTCTCCAGCTTTGTTGTTGTTGAGCAACTGAAGCCAGGACAGCAGCTCATTTGCATTTAAAGGGACACACAAAAACGGCGTGTTTTCGCTCACACCCAAATAAGGGAAAATTTGACAAATGATCTGTGGGGTATTTTGAGCTGAAACTTCAATAGACACATTCTAGGGACACCAGAGACTTATATTACAAAAAATAAATTGCTACTTTTACTTTTTAAGAAAAGAGTCTCTCTGAAAAGGATCATCACACTTAGGGTCCTTGGCATAAAAAGTTTGAAAACCGCTTTACTCACATGCTTTTGTTCTGCTTCTTTCACATGCGGTATATGAAACAGGCCCAAGTATTTAGGTATGAGTTACATGAAATATTCCCTCATGATCCCTCATAAGTGAAAAAACACAGCCCCCTTCTACAGTTCCTCAGTTTCAATGATTTAAAACTTACCACTATCTTTCACACAGAACACGCCCAGACTCTCAGCGTCCGCAGTTAAATTCTCCAGCTGAACGTCAACTGGCCTCAAACTCCCCGAGACGTCGCTGCACACTGTGGTCCTGAAATCACACATTGGCAAGTTGGAAGCGAATTAGAAGAATTCTTTCTCTCATTTTTTTTGTCTTCTTCCTTATAAAGGCAACAGACGTGATGTCACTGTTAAATTCTGCTTACATATGCAGCTCATGAACTATTTCAACATGCATTCACAGACACACACCTTATGCAGTTAATCCCCGTCACATTGCTAATGTCTCCAGTGTTTGTATAAATTCACATCACAGGTCTGTTTTCTATCATGTGTGCATGTTTTCAAAGCTTTTGTCTTTCACCATTTTCTGAGTGTGTCTGTCAAAAAAGTGATTAAAAAAGCAATAAGCCATGAGAAACTCATAATATTTGGAGGTCCTTGGCATCAAAAAGTTGGAAAACCCGTGCATTACATGCACTGGAAAAAAAATTGTGTACCCTCTAAAAAATGCTGGGTTAAATACAACTCAGGTTGGGTTAAAAATGGACAAACCCAGCAATTAGGTTGTTTTAACTCAGTGATTGGGTTAAATGTTTGGGTTAAAACTTTGGAACAATTCACTCACAAATTGCTTATAAATTTCACAAATAAATACAAAGAAACTGCAAGTAACACGTTTAATTAAAGGTGCCCTAGATTCAAAAATTGAATTTACCTTGGCATAGTTGAATAACAAAAGTTCAGTACATGGAAATGACATACAGTGAGTCTCAAACACCATTGTTTCCTCCTTCTTATATAAATCTCATTTTTTAAAAGACCTCCGAAGAACAGGCGAATCTCAACATAACACCGACTGTTACGTAACAGTCGGGGTGTACGCCCCCAATATTTGCATATGCCAGCCCATGTTCCCAACATTATGAAAGGCATTAGACAAGGGCAGAACGTCTGGATGTGCAAAGCTGAATCAACAGACTAGGTAAGCAAGCAAGGACAATAGCAATAAATGGCAGATGGAGCAATAATAACTGACATGATTCATGATAACATGATATTTTTAGTGGTATTTGTAAATTGTCTTTCTAAATGTTTCATTAGCATGTTGCTAATGTACTGTTAAATGTGGTTAAAGTTACCATCGTTTTTTTACTGTATTCACGGAGACAAGAGCCGTCGCTATTTTCATTTTTAAACACTTGCAGTCTGTATAATGCATAAACACAACTTCATTCTTTATAAATCTCTCCAACAGTGTAGCATTAGCTGTTAGCCACGGAGCATAGCCTCAAACTCATTCAGAATCAATGTAAACATCAAAATAAACACTGTACTTACGCGATTAGACATGCTGCACTACACTTTGTAAAGATCCATTTTGAGGGTTATATTAGCTGTTTGAACTTTTTTTATGTTGTTTAAGGCAAGCGCGAGCTCCGTGGGCGTGGAGCACGAGATTTAAAGGGCCACACACCCTGAATCGGCTCATTTCTAATTATGCCCCAAAATAGGCAGTTAAAAAAATGAATTAAAAAAAATCTATGGGGTATTTTGAGCTGAAACTTCACAGACACATTCAGGGGACACCTTAGACTTATATTACATCTTTTTAAAAAAAATTCTAGGGCACCTTTAAACATTAAATTTTGAGGTAGAAAAGCTGAAATAGTAGTGATGTGCCACATTAATACAGAAGTTTATAGAAGTATATAGAAAGTTCTATAGAAGTACAGTCTATGGTATCAAGTGCTGAGGAAGCTTCTTGAGCTGAAATTCAGATATAGGAATAGGTTTCTCGTGCTGTAAGCGGTCGACCAATCACAACAGACTGGGCTATCTGACCAATCAAAGCAGAGTAGGCTCTCAGAAAAAAAGGGGTTTAGAGAGACTGAATCATTGAACAAACCATTTTCAGACTCTTGCTGATGTGCAATGTATATTATGAGAAAATTAAACTGTTTTTTTACCTTGGATGCATGTAAACCTATTGTCGGAGACTCCAAAACAAAAGTAGGAGCCTTTAAAATAGCATAAAAGGGGCATTAATTAATTAATTTTGTTTTAATTTAAATTTTATGAATTAAACCTAATCATAAACATACTTTATTACAAGAAAAAAATTTAAATAACTTATTAAACATGAAAGTATGATGCAATCATTTAAGACACCTAATATAGAACCTTTTTGGCATAAAGGGTTCTTTAAAATGAACTTCGTCTATATAGAACCCCATTGAACCTTTATTTAAAAGTGCAGTTAAGGTTTCTGAATATACTGTGTATATCTACATCCAAGAATGTCTGTCTGTTTTGCCCCAATTCTTCTAGAGACATTCCTCCAAATGTTTGTGAGGGAAGTAAGTTGCTTACCTCACCTTTTTAACACTTGGCTGTGAAGTCTTAATCAGAATTATGAGCATCTGGGTATGTCTGAGTGAGTGCGGAGGGAGGCTCAAACCACAACCAGACTGCTTGAGTCCTTATGAGACTAGACCCTCTTGGGACAGTGTTAAGTTACTAGGAAACACCCTGTGTCAACGTTTAGTGATGAAGACTGAACTGAGGTAGATTTTCTTGAGGTTAGATTGCAAGGAGATATCCATGTGTATGTCATTTATGTGAAATGTATGTGTCACATCCAAAAAATCCATGTGTAATCTATAGGTTGTTCTGAAGGGAAGGCCACTCCTTTTGGCGAAACTCACAGATGCAAGTGATATTCAACAAAGGCCTCAGACATGCATAAATTCATACTTGATAACAACAGAATGCTCTGAATTTTGTAGTCCAGACCAGACAGAAGTGTAAAGCTTAGAACAAACAGTATGTCTTGAATTCAGCTTATTTTTCTTACACCATTGGTGTTGTTTTCTTGTAAGCATAAATTTAACTAAATAAAGTTAGATTTATAGATATATGTTTGTTAAAAATTTGGGGTCAATAATACTTTTACTCAGCAAGGATGCATTTTTACCGCTGTTCTTTTGAACTTTCTATTTCCTGAAAAAAACGTATCATGGTTTCCACAAAAATCTGAAGCAGCACAACTGTTTTCAACATTGATAATAATCAGAAAAGTTTCTTGAGCAGCAAATCAGCAAATTAGAATGATTTCTGAAGGATCATGTGACACTGAAGACTGGAGTAATGATGCTGAAAATTCAGCTTTGATCACAGGAAAAAAATTACAGTTAAATCGTAATAATATTTCACAATATTGCTGTTTTTACTGTATTTTAAATAATGCATATATGCAGTGACCATAAGAGACTTTCAAAAATAAGAGAAAATTTTACTGACCCCAAACTTCTGACCATATTTAAGAATAAATATTTTATAATTTTTAGATAAAAATATAATCTCAAATCAAATTACCAGTTATTTTTAACATATTTTAACAATATATATAATACATATATATATATATACACACACACACACACAAATTAATATTCAGATGCCATTCTGTTTGATATGTATTGCTTAAGTGTTCAAATACTTTTTGGGCCCACTGTATATGTTTCATTTAAAAAGAATAAGTCGTTTTGAACCACATTTTCAATGTGAGAATTATTTGGGGATTTGTGCTCAGTGGTAAAGTAATACACCTCGCCAATGGAGCTGCACAGAAAATGAACACATGGAAGGTGCTGATATGTTCCCTCACAGCAGCTCAGGTCCATTTCTCTCAGGCCCTGAGGTGTAAATAGGAATCTTCTGGCTGAATTCACAGGTAGTATTCTCTCTGTCTTGCAATCACACATTGCAACGGATCTCATTATCATGCCTCAAAAATGCACAATGCCTGTTCACAGTGTTGCTTTTAAAAGTAATGCTTTACAATACTGTGTTACTCCCTAAAAATTAACTATTGTGTTACTTACTTTTTGAAAAGTATTGCAATATGTTACTTTGCGTTACTTTTTCTCACCTGGGCTGGGCTTGCATGTTTGTTTTTTAATAACTAAGGAAAAAGTTTTTGGCAAATGTAAAGGCCCTTTCACACCAAAAGTGAAATGAATAAACCTCAAGCTGAATGAAAAGCAAATGCATGCCTGTACAGTAGAGGGCGCAGCTCAAACAAACCTTTCAGCTGTGCTGCCATTCTGGATTGCAGAAGAATAGGACGAATGAGAAGAAAGTTACAAGCTGCATCCGCATACTTACCTACTATATAATAGGCGAAAAAAAGTATGTCACATATGTCCGAATTCACAGTACGCATGAAAGAGTAGGCAAAATGTACCTGGATGACCTACTTCTGGTGAGATTCTGAAGTGTGCATACGATAGACACTTTACTATCCCATGAGGCCACGGGAGAGGATTTGTGAGCAGTGACGCGGCGCAACTGATGCAGGTAGGTCATGTGATAAGGGCAACATGGCGAATGTAGTACATCCAGATTACATTCATACTACACACATTCATACTATATAGAATGTACTTTTTTAGCTTTTGCGAAGCAATTACTTATTCAAAATAAGTACTTACTCAAGAGAGTATGCGATTTCGGATGCAGCCCAACACTCTTACTTCAGCAATAAAAACAAAAAAATTAAACACAAATGTGATATTTAGTCATTTTTGCTTAGTATGGTTGAATTGGATCCTTGAAGTTCAGCAGCAAAGACGTTGGTTAATAAAGTGAGATTAAATGCATAAAGTATATTTGTATTATTTAACATATTTAATTATGCAGTTTAACATAACATTCTGTGTTTGCATTATTCATTCTGAGGAAGACTGAATCTGTTTCTGTCTAGTCTAGAACTACAATAACCATCATGTTTACACAGTGCACACAACACCTCTGCACTTACTCCTGATTTCTCTCAACATGGGGACAGAAGAGGTGTCAGTCACTGTAATCTGATTACGTAACTGACGTTATAATCAGGGCTTGACATTAACACCCGCCGACCCGGTGGATTTCAGCAGTGGCGTGTAACGCAGTCAATCCTACTAGCCACTTTGGCGGGTTCAATTTTATATATAATATATACATTTTTCAATTGTAGTCTTTTAAAAAGGCATCTGAAATAATAAACTAAGTGCAATTTATTGTTGTCAGAAATATTGTTTTTTCGATACATATCATTACTGAAATATCTGAAAGGCTTCAAATACTCATTTTCCGCAGAATAGATACACAATACCAGCTGCGCTTTCTCGCTTTCTCATCTCTCCGACAGCGAGTTGACACACAAACCCGCCTCCCCTCACTCACTCGTTTCATTCGCTCTGGATAAATATTGTTGGTGTCACAAGGCTTGAATTTTGGCATGGGATTGAGCATATTGCGCATAATTTATTCATTCCCACAGCCGCCTCTCAGTACTAGATTGAGTTCTTTTTCACTACTTTTTGCGCTTAAACAGTCAAATACACATAAAATAATGTCAAAATGCCGGCCTTGGCGAGTATTCACGTAAACACAGTCAGTCATGTTTTAAGTGAACGTAAACAGTTGAGAAAGAAAACGCATGTGTAACAGTATGATGGATCCGTGCGTCAGGTCTTAAAGTGACAGCAGCCTAATATACCTGCTGCCAAATTATGAGATAATATTAAAAATTTCTATAAGGCAGTTTTTCCCCATGGTATCGATGTCAAAATTGTGGCCAGTGAAAATGCTAAGCAGCTAGTAATTTTGGAAAACCACTAGCCACAGTGGCTCGTGAGCAAAAAAGTTAATGTCAAGCCCTGCTTATAATGCACTGCCCCTTCAACAAAGCAGCACTCTGACCTACAGCATAAGCTCTGTTCTTCAGGTAATTAATGTTCTTACCCCACGCTCGGTCCGGAGAGCCAACCACGCGAGCAAGCTGAGAAGGCACATTCCGACACTGCGTGATGCAGGTCGGCCCCAGATGCCACCTGGGCCCCTTGAGCGATGCAGGCATGTGTCGCTGCCTCGAACCCTTCCTCCTGTCCAGCTTTTGAAAAACTCTCCAACTCCAGTAAGAATACATGTCCTATTGGAGAGACTGGGACAAAAAAAAAACAGTTTAAATAGCGTGTTACTCCTAGAATGCACATTTGAGAATACATTACCTCAAACACTGGAAATGAGAAGGACATCAAGAAATTTGGAGCATTCAAGGATATAACCTCAGCAAATTGTTGTTATGATATCTACAGGTGGAATGACTATGAATGGCATGAATTACATCATCAAAGAACTTTGTATGTCAAAAGGCAATCTTAAAGAGACGGATACAACCTGAATAGGGTCAAGTGAGGGAAGTATTGTTTTGGGCATTGTGGCAATTTAAAGCTATACCAACTGGTTTCGAAATTAATTTACATACACTCTTATTGGCATAGATGGTTCCATAAAGAACCTTTAACATCCATGGAATCTTTCCATTTCACAAAAGTTTCACACTAAGAAAAAATGGTTCTTTTAAGAAAAGATCACTGAAAGATTCTTTGGGGAACCAAAAATGGTTCTTCTATGGCATCGCTGAGAAAACCCAATTTTTGTTTAGTGTACAGTAGTGGCCAAACATGATGTCTGAAAGTGCAATGCAAAGCGTCGGATGCAGTGGTGTAAAGCACGCCGCCACTGGACTCTAGAGCAGTGGAGATGTGTTCTCTGGAGTGACCAATCACACTTCTCTGTCTGGCAATCCGATGGACGAGTCTGGGTTTGGTGGTTGCCAGGAGAACTGTACTTGCCTGACTGCATTGTGTCAAGTTTAACGTTTGGTGGAGGGGGGAGTGTGGTGTGGGGTTGTTTTTCAGGGGTTGGGCTTGACCCCTTAGTTCCAGTGAAAGGAACTCTTAATGCTTCAGCATATCAAGACATTTTGGACAATTTCATGCTCCCGACTTCCTGGGAACAGTTTGGGGATGGCCCCTTCCTGTTCCAACATGACTGCGCACCAGTGCACAAAGCAAGGTCCATAAAGACATAGATGAGTGAGTTTGGTGTGGAGGAACTTGACTGGCCTGCACAGAGTCCTGACCTTAACCCGATAGAACACCTTTGGGATTAATTAGAGCGGAGACTGCAAACCAGGCCTTCTCGCCAACATCAGTGCCTGACTTCACAAATGCGCTTCTAGAAGTATGGTCAAAAATTCCTATAAACACACTCCTAAACCTTGTGGAAAGCCTTCCCAGAAGAGTTGAGGCTGTTATAGCTGCAGAGGGTGGGCCAACTCCATATTAAACCCTACGGATTAAGAATGGGATGTCATTAAAGTTCATGTGCACGTAAAGGCAGGCGTCCCAAAACTTTTGGCAATATAGTTTACCTCTCACCATTTATTCCAAGGGTATGACCGAATGTTTTTTCTATATTCATTTACTTTAAAGTAGTAAAAGAGAAGTTGACTTGTCAAAAAATGGTGGCTTTTTCTGGACCTCTGCATTTAACTTCTCCGCAATGTCATCTGCCATTTTAAACGCGTGAGCCCTTATATTAGAATGAATTCTGATTGGCTGTGAGTGTTTAATCATTCAACAGCTGTAAAAAAATCGTTCTGAAAGTGATCCCGATATCGTTTCTCCATATCGTTATCATTATAGCTGTGGTGATGTTCTTTTATATTTAGAATGATTTTTAGAACTATATCTTTATTGTTATCTTTATAGTTATCTTTCTTGGTGTGAACGGGCCTTTACACTGACTGCAACATAATCAGTTATTAAAATTTCATTGGTTATCTCTTGTTTTTGGATGTGTTCATTTTATGCATAACAGCCTGGCCAAAAATGATATCCGCACAATTTGCCATTTTTCATTGCGTTATCACAAATAAAACAATTAA
This sequence comes from Anabarilius grahami, assembly GCA_003731715.1. Lineage (NCBI taxonomy): Eukaryota > Metazoa > Chordata > Actinopteri > Cypriniformes > Xenocyprididae > Anabarilius > Anabarilius grahami. Next base: position 3,061,311 of record RJVU01028973.1, read on the forward strand.
CTCCAAGCACAATATGAAAGATGCATTTAAACTTAGACAAATAAAAAAAAATATTTGAATAAAGGGTGAAAATATCACTTTTGACCACTCTTAATCTAATGTTTTTTTAAATTGCCACGAAATCTTTACAATGCACAAAAGATTGTTTACTGTGGAAAAAAGGTTCTTTAGATGATTAAAATGTGAATTAAAAATGGTTGTTTTAAGAACTGTTCACTGAAAGGTTCTCTGTAGGACCAAAAAAAAAGGTTCTTCTATTGCCTCACTATAAAAAACCCTTTTGGAATATTTATTTTTAATAGTGTACACACATACATCCACACATTTTTAACACAAGCCCCACCCTGGATATATTACACACACACACACACACACACACAAATATATGATGTAAACACACACATCACAGGCAAAATCCTAACAAAACTCTCATAAGGACACGTCTTCATTACATCATTAGTTTGTCACAGTTTCACACGGAGGAAATAAAACAGCAGCTTGAGTGAGTCAATTCCTGTGTAAACTCTCTGAACTTACACAGAGCCTCTGATTCAGTGTCTGCATCAAGCTTTGTGTTATAACTGAGGTTATATGATCACATCACCAAAACGTGCAGCTTTTTTGTCTCATAGCTCCATGTCTAATAAATACACATCAGTTAACATCATCATTTGGGATGAATTTGAACTGGAACAGTTAAGGTTAGCAGGTTGGTGTCAGTGAGGTAAATCCAGTCTGAGTCATGTTCAGAAGTCTGACTAATCAAGCTGACCCAACCACAAACAACCTGTCATCTATCAATCGTTCGTTACAAATTCATTAGTGTCATATTGATGAGTCTGTTATGCTGATGTGAAGATATCAGGGGTTTGTGGTGGATGAACATGAAATTCATTAAGTGAATTAGATCTTTAGTTCAAGGATTTTAACTCTTCAAACATCTAAAAGGGAAGGTAAATATGAATAGACTGTGAGAAGGGTGAAACAAATGTGAAATATGCATTACAAAGAGCATCTTTCACTCCAAAACCATGGGACAAAGCAGGACGGAGGCTTTATTTTGTGTTTGGGTTGCTGTATACTATAAATAGAAATCTTTATGGGAAAAAACTACAACACTTAACCAAACCAACAAATACCATTAAGCTTGAGTCATAAATATCAAGTTTTCTTACATGTATTCCATTTGATCTGAACTAAACCTTTCATTAAAAAGTGAGAATATGTAATTTTTCTTAAAAACACACAAATTACACAATTATAAGCATCTATCTGGTTTATGGTTTTATTGTCACAAGAAAACAAAATGGCTTCTCGCATGTTGGATAAACCAGACTGATTTTGAATTTGGCTGACTTTTTTTTTTTTTTTTTTTTTTTAAATAGGTTATATTAATATATTATTTTACAAACAAATGCTTACGTCACGTGATTATCCTAATAAATAATACTTATCACTTACCGACATTTAATTTTTCTCAAAAGATTCAGCCTCTGAATGAGCCTCCAGACAAAATCTAGACGTTTTTAACTTTAAACTGCGTTGAAAAAAAATTAAAATACTTGAATTTATTCTACTTTAAATAACTTAATAGTACGCGCGCGCGCACTGAAATGTGCGTCACGTCATTGACCCAGACTAAATTGTTATTTAGAGGAATTAGTTGATGGAGTGCGGCTTTAAGCGGCTGTAATTACAGCTTTTCCCTCCCTTTCACACACAAACATGTATCTAAACACACACCGAGAACAAATATAACACTCACACCACTGTCTAACCGTTTGGAAGCTGGACACACGCATGCGTCCATTCATCACCTCGCGTAAAATGCGTGTTGCAGAGGCGCGTGAAACAAATTACCCCACGCAGATCATCAAGAGAAACCCACCTTCCGCGCGCGTCAGGCAAGCCAGGTATCCCAGCAGCGGCAGGAGCGCGAGCTCGCGGTGACAGGCTCGCCTCATTCTGAAAGGCTGAACTGGAGTTGCTGGAAAACGGAGGTAAAACTTTTCCAAATCTGACAGGAAAGGTGAAAAAATCCCAATTGAATTGCGCACTCCAAACGGACAGGTCCGATGATTCCGATAGCTGAGAGAAAAGAACTAATAGACGCAGTGACAGAGGTGCAAGGGGAGGTTTATCTGACCAAGAAGTACATTACCGAGCTGCTGGTGCTCTCGTGCGAAAACTCGCACGGCGTTGTCAGTAAATACGTCATGACTCAGAACCTGTGCAGTACCGCATGAGAACAGAGGCTCTAAGCACTGGGATTGTTCCAGTGCCCTAGGGAGTCGGGCGCATTATGGTCTGTGCTTCCCTGGCACAGAGGAAACTTTGCCACCGTGTAATGCGGTTTTTTTCCTTCTTCTTCTTTTTTAGGACCGGACCCTTAATTTTGGTGCGTCTTGTCACCATAGCGCGCCTGGCTGCATGTCAGTTCAGAACGAGCAGGACAAAACCAACTGTGCCTGTGTCCTAAATTCTTGGGGCCAACCTCAGGACACAGTAACTTTGATGAAGCTGCTGCTGGGCAATATGTGACGCGAAAGCATAATGGCTGTTTTCGCCCACCACCCACAAACACACACTCCCACTCACATTCAGTCAATTGTAAGGCTTTTAAATAAGTCTGTGCTGGAGAAAGTGATAGTGAGTGTGAGTTAGCAAGTATGTTTGTTTTTTAGTGAGTAAGTGGCAGGATTGTGGCCAGCGCAGGCTGAGTGTGTCTGAACAGCTTCTAATGTTATTTTCCTTCAATAACAGAGCTGTGTGTGATCCTAAATTCCTTACCTTATTATTTAGTCAAGGCTTTAGCCAAACAATTACAGCTTAAAGCCGGCACACACATATAAACCTGTGAGCCTGCGTAAGTTTGACCTACACTGAGATCAGTCCTTTGTCAAACTAGAAAAAGTTAAACAAAACAAAAAAACATTGTATATTTTCTCTTACTTGAGCAAAATGATCATAGCTTCAACAATGATGGCAAAACATCCTAAGAACGTTTTGATAATGATCCTATTAAGTTATGAAAATGTTCTTTCTGAATGTTCTCAGAACATCCAGTCCACATGTTTATGCGTACATTAAAGGCACAATATGTAGGATTTTTGGATATCCAAAAACCACTAGAACAGTGTTATATATTTTGTTGACTTGTGTACTTACATTATCCCAAATGTTTCCAAGAATGTTTAGATCCGGAGAAATAAGCAATTTTTTACCAGGACACGGAATGTGTCCGTGTGTCGCCTATCAATGACATCATACCCGCGTTACCCTCAATTTCCGGTTTTAAACCATGGAAACACCAAAGATGCTTTAATATATAATGAGTTTTATTAGACAAGGGAACAACTGTTTGGATACATTCATCGACAGAAAACTAATCATGCTATACAGCTCAACACAGTAACTCTTAATGTTTAAATCTTATTTTCTTGATTTACAGCTAGTACCATGTTTTACCATGCCTAATATCGATCTAGCTTACTGCAGTGTGCAACAAGTGTCTCATAGTAGTCGCCGAGCGAATGCTATAACAACTTTCAACACACAAATGTATCTAATATGATAAAAAGCGCTGCTTTACTCCAAATACACTTTATCAGAAGAAGCTCTGTGTCGCACTCGTCTCTCATTATCAATCGCTCCAGCGACCTCGTTTCTGCTCTCACAACACTCGGTCCTGCTCTGCTTCATACTACAGTAACGTTAATAATCTCATCCATGAATATGATTTCTGCCCGAGTCCTGTCCCGATTATTTTCCACCGGCTGTAGACCTCCCATGATTCCACGAATCAAGGTGTCATCAAGCTACGCCTTTGTTTTGAACAAGCGACCTCTAGTGGTGAAAATTTACGTATTGTGGCTTTAAGGGAACATTCCATTTTATCATTTTACAAACATTATGGGAACGTTACTTTGGAATGTTCTCTGAACATTTTGAAACAAGTAGTAAGTTGTAGTTCTGAAAAAAAAAAAAAAACATTCCATGAATAATGCATATAGAACGTTTTTGTGCTAATGTTTTGAGAACGCTATTAAACACCAGGTAACTTTGAATGAACATTCTATTATTGTTACCGGAAGAACGTTTGTTTATAACTTCAAGAGAACCTTGCCAGAACGTTAGCCAAAGTTCCCTTTTAGGTGCTTTTTTTTGTTCAATTTAACACTTCACACTTAAAGGGGACCTATAATGCTCTTTTACAAGATGTAATATAAATCTTTGGTGTCTCCAGAATGTGTCTGAGAAGTTTCAGCTCAAAATACCCCACAGATAATTTATTATAGCTTGATAAATTTGCTCCTATTTGGGTGTGAGCAAAAACAAGCCATTTTTGTGTGTGTCCCTTTAAATGCAAATGAGCTGCTGTTCCCGGCCCCCTTTCCAGAAGAGGGCGGAGCTTTAACAGCTCGCGCTTCGGTTGCTCAACAACAACAAAGCTGGAGAGTCTCACGCAGACAAAATGAGGATTGTCAGTAACGGTGTTCAGCCTTACATTGTTCAAACCGGAGTCGACACTGATGGAGAGACTCAGGAAGAAGTTACAACTTTTAGAATGAAACTGGACGTTTCTGAATGGTTAGTGGATAAATTTATGTAGTTTCTGTGGAGTTGATTCAACTCATCGACTAGCATGTGCCGTCATGTTAATCTTTTGTGCAAATCCAGTGTTGAATTGATCCTCTTCTCTAAAGCAGCCCAACATGGCCTCACTCCCTTTGTTGCGTGTTCTCGGGGGCGGGTTTATGTAAATTTTGGCGTTTCTGATGTCACCAACCCAGGAAGAAGCTCGTTGTAGTCCCTACCAGCCGTTTGTTGTAGTCCTTAAAAAGCGATTTCTGTAAAAGAAAATATCTCCCTTTGCATTGATCTTTGAGTGTCGTAACTTTGCAGATGTTGTTTATGCTCAAACAGCAACATTACACACTAACTAAAGTTAAAAGAGTGAAAGCATAATCAACCACCCCTTTAAACCATTCAGATCTATTTCAGACTCATTTCGACAAAACATTCTTTTCATAGACTTCTGGCTCATTCACATAGTTTTGGCAAATGTTCTTGGCTTCCATCTTGTTGTCCTGCCATGCACACCATTCTTGTTCAGTCCCTGATGGTGGACACTACTTTAGCCAATGAGAGAGAGGCCTGTAGATTCTGAGATTACTCTGGGGTTCTTTGCAACCTTCTGGAATACATTGTGCTCTTGGCGTGACTTTTGTTGGATGGCCACACCTAGGAAGAGTAACAGTTGTGTTAAATGTCTTCCATTTGGACACTATCAGCCAAACTGTAACATTTTCCAGCCTGGCAAGCATGACAGTGTTTTAATGTGATTCTTTAGTATAGTCTGGTCTACTAAACACATCATGCTCTGATATTGAATAATGACTGTAACAGGAAAATATTTAAGACCATTCATACTGAAAAATCAAGATCAAAGCTCACCTGCAATGCGGCTCTCTTTCGCCCTCTGCTGTTATGCAGGAATACTGCAGTGCAGAAACACAAATAGAGACTTGTGTGTTGGTTCTCAAAATAAATTCCCAATTCATGCTCAGAAATAGCATTTTATAACAATCAGATTGTGCTTAGAATACATTTTTTAGAATTTGTACTTCACTGAAGTATTACTGAACTTGTACTTTTACTCATTTGCAAATTATATATATTTTGCAATATCATTTAGATCTCAGGGGCCGTATTCACAAAACATTTTATCTTACCACTAAGAGTTCTCCTAAATAGCAGTAAAAGTTCTTAGCTAAGAGTTTTCTCTTAAAACCTATTCACAAAGCTGCTGAGACAAACTTTTACTAAGGAATAGACTGAAGTCTTAAGCTAAGAGTTAGGGGCGGGGTTGACCTCGTTGCCATGGAGTATACACACAGTGATTGGCTGATGGGGGAGGAGTCAGCGATTTAGTCATAGAAATATTGTAGAATGAGGTGTCATGTTTCCATATTAAAATAAAGGTTTTAAAATACAAATGTTGCCCTATTCAAATAAATATTTTTTAATAAAAATGTTGCCATAGTCAAAATAAAATGTTGCCATATTGTTGCCATAAAGGTTTTAAAATGTAGGCTAAGTGTCACTAATTAAACTAGTATGTACAGTTAATTGTCCACCTCTTGAATGTCTTCATCTCAAGAGAATGCAGAATTCAAGCGACAAATTATGTTTTATGTTTTATGTTTTATTATTATATATATATTTTTTTGCTCTATTCAATCATTTGTAAGTGTGAACTCATGAAAACCACTGGCACAGGTAATCAGACAAATTTTTTTTTTTGGGCGTCTCATCGTAGATTCAAATCTATAAATCAAAATGTATTGCATTTATGAAGAAAAAGTTCAGCACCCAAGGCTCTATCGCTATTCCCTCAATGGTGTTCAGTGTCTTTGTGTGGATTAGGACTGTTTGTGATTTGGTCTTAGTGACTTATGAGTCCTCTTGACTACTCCTAACGTTTCACAGACTTAGGAGCTAGTTTTAGCGCTAAAATGCTTTGTGAAATACTCTTAGTGCAAAAATTTAGGACTCCTAAAATTAGGATTATTTTTAAGAGTTTCTCCTAAATCGGCAAGTTAGGAGCTACTTTTAGCCTTAAGATGTTTTGTGAATACGGCCCCTGAAGTACATAGGTCATCATGACTTAAAGGGACAGTTCCCCCAAAAATGAAAATCCTGTCATCATTTACTCACCCTCAAGTTGTTCCAAACCTGATTGAATTTCTTTTTTTCTGCTGAACACAAAATAAGATATTTTGAAGAATATGGGTAGCCAAAAAAAATACTATGGAAGTCAATGGGGTCCATCACATTTTTGGTTACTGACATTCTTCAGAATATTTTCTTTTGTGTCCATCAGAAGAAAGAAATTCAAACACGTTTGGAACAACTTGAGGGTGAGTAAATGATGACAGGATTTTCATTTTTGGGTGAACTGTCCCTTTAAATATTTCATCAGTCATCATAATCTTTGACCTACAGCATTGCTGAAGATGGACAAACTTGTGTAAACACAGACAGGAATCCGTCTATAAACTATTCAAATGTCAAACAACTATAAAAGCTGTGGCTGAATTTAATGTTTAACAATCTCAGGTAACTGGCTTCAGTTTTAACATCTGATGTTGTCAATAGAGTCTTACTTAAAAAAATTTAAAAAAACTTTTACATTAAAATAACAGAGACATTGTTTCAAAATATTGTATGGATAATACGCCAGTTCTCCATTCCCTACACTTCGCGACCTCATACATCATTACCAAAACAAACCCACCACGCGTGTTTTTCCCGCAAAAGTGACGTCACGGCAGCCACTCTTTTGAACCCCTAGAGCGCACGAGCGCGTCTTAACTCCAGTGCTAATAAAAAGGATTATTCTTTAAGCTTATTTCCCAGACAGTTCTCGCATTTTACTGGCGTCGTTTAAAGATTAAGCAGCACACACTTCAGGCAGGAATTTGCACTCGAGCGGAAATGTAGTCAGAGAGGCAGCTCGGGAGGCGGAAGTGATGTTAGAGCAGCAGTCTGCTCCGTCCATGTTATTATTGTTATTTTGGCTGTGTGATGGTTCACGGACGGCGGCCAGCCCGGGATTTCTCCGGTTACCAGCGCAGACACGAACGGCTCGCAGGCCACACGTTACAGCTGCGCGTCTGTCTCACGACAGTTTGATCGCCAGCGTTGACAAAACGCGCAAACGTCGCTGTGCGCAGCGCTCGCCGAGGACGGTCTTTATTATTGACACTGCAACAGACATGAACGGCATCACCAAGAGCAGATTTGAGGTAACACATATCGAGCGAGCCGTGGACGTGAGCGTCGAACTGTGATAGTTTGCCTGAGGAGACGAAAACGGGCGGTGGCAGGCTGTCTGAGCGATGACAGTGTGTTTAAGCGTATGTTTGTGTTGGTGGGCGCGCGCGCGCGTGAGTGACTGACTGCGTGCGTGCCCGCGCGTGGATGTCTGCAAGGGTACCGTGTGTGTTTTGGACCGAGCAGGGCTCTATTTTTACGTGCCGTGTTTAGGCTTTTGTTCGTCAAGGGTAATCCCGTTCTAACACAGCGGCACCAGCTGACCGTGTCAGCTACGGGCGTTGCGCATGAATCCGTTTAACGTTAGAGTTGGCTGCTGTACTTGGAGTTTAGATCAAGCTGATTGGTTTGCTTACGTGCCCTGAATGCGAGGGCTTGAGAAGATCTCACAAAGCAGCAGTGTTATCTAAGACACTCGCTGATGTTATTTGTCCTGTAAGCGTTAAGTTGCACCAGGGCGAGGCGTGTCTGAACCAGCTTTGAGCGTATTGATTGTGTATGAGCAGAACTGCTGCTGTGTGAGCTTTATATAACGCATCTGCTTCATTTCACTCTGTCCAGGTGTTCTCAAACAGTGATGAGGCCCTTATCAACAAAAAACTCCCCAAAGAGCTTCTGCTCAGGTGAGCCGGTCATAATTAATGACTTTAATGCGATGGATGTCTATCTATCTATCTATCTATCTATCTATCTATCTATCTATCTATCTATCTGTCTGTCTGTCTGTCTGTCTTTCATTCTATCTATTGTTCTGTCGTTCTTTCGTTCTATTATTCTAACCATTTATCTAGCTATCGTTCTTTCATTCTATCATTCTATCTATCATCCTCTCTATCTATCTATCTGTCTGTCGTTCTACTGTCTGTCTTTCGTTCTATCATTCTAACCATTTGTCTAGCTATCGTTCTTTCATTATATCCTTCTATCTATCTATCTCTATTGTTCTATCTATCTATCATTCTTTCTATTATTTCTGTCGTTCTATTTATCTATCATTCTATCTATCATCCTCTCTATCTATCATTCTATCCATCGTTCTATCTATTGTTCTATCTGTCGTTCTATCATTCATTCTATCGTTCTATCATGCTATCGTTCTATCTATCATTCTATCTATCTATCCTTCTATCCTCTCTTTCTATCTCTATTCTATCTATCTAACTATCATTCTTTCTATCTATCTATCATTCTTTCTATCATTTCTATCTTTCTATTTATCCATCGTTCTATCTATTGTTCTATCTGTCATTCTATATATCTATCCTTCTATCTGTCTATCTATTGTTCTATCTATCTATCATTCTTTCTATTATTTCTGTCGTTCTATTTATCTATCATTCTATCCATCATTCTATCTATTGTTCTATCTGTCGTTCTATATATCTATCGTTCTATCTATCATTCTATCATTCATTCTATCGTTCTATCATGCTATCGTTCTATCTATCATTCTATCTATCTATCCTTCTATCATTCTATCTATCTTTCTATCTTTCTATCTCTATTCTATCTATCTATCTATCTATCATTCTTTCTATCATTTCTATCTTTCCATTTATCCATCGTTCTATCTATTGTTCTATCTGTCGTTCTATATATCTATCATTCTATCTATCATTCTATCGTTCTATCTATCATTCTATCGTTCTATCATGCTATTGTTCTATCTTTCATTCTATCTATCTATCGTTCTATCTATCATTCTATCGTTCTATCTATCATTCTATCGTTCTATCATGCTATTGTTCTATCTGTCGTTCTATATCTATCGTTCTATCTATCATTCTATATTTCTATCTATCGTTCTATCTATTGTTCTATTTGTCGTTCTATCTATCCATCATTCTCTCTATCTATCATTCTATCTCTCAGTCTATCTATCTATCTTTCTATCGTTCTATCATTCTGTCTTTCTATCTCTATCGTTCTATCTTTCTTTCTCTATTGTTCTATCGTTCTATCTATCATCATTCTATCTATCTATCGTTCTATCTTTCTGTCTGTTGTTTATCTATCTGTCATTCTGTCTATCCATCATTCTTTCGTTCTATCTATCGTTAAATCTGTCTATTGTTCTATCTATCGTTCTATCTATTGTTCTATTTGTCGTTCTATATATCTATCATTCTATCTATCCATCATTCTCTCTATCTATCATTCTATCTCTCATTCTATCTATCTCTTTCTATCATTCTATCTTTCTATCTCTATTGTTCTATCTATCGTTCTATCTATCATCATTCTATCTATCTATCTATCTATCGTTCTATCTTTCTGTCGTTCTATATAATGTTCTATCATTCTGTCTGTTGTTTATCTATCTGTCATTCTGTCTATCCATCATTCTTTCGTTCTATCTATCGTTCAATCTGTCTATTGTTCTATCTATCGTTCTATCTTTCTGTCATTCTATATATTGTTCTATCATTATGTCTGTTGTTTATCTATCTATCTGTCTATCTATCTATTGTTCTGTTCTGTTGTTCTATCTTTCTATGTATTTTCTATGTATCGTTCTCTCTCAATTTTTTATTTTTTTTATTTTTTTCCAAATTCAGATTGCATTACATATTTTCTGTATTGCACGTTCTGCCAAAGCATCACAGGAAGTGGCTAGAGAGGAAAAATACATTAATTAACAAGTAATCAAAAATCTCTCTTTATTTCAGGATTTTCTCCTACCTGGATGTAGTCACATTGTGCAGGTGTGCTCAAGTATCCAAGGTGTGTTCAACTGCTTGTTTAGTTAAAATTAAACAAATCTGTCTAGAATGAAGGTAGTTTGCTTACAATGTTTCCTCCTTTTCTCTGCGGATGAACAGGCTTGGAATGTTCTCGCATTAGATGGAAGCAACTGGCAGAAGATTGATCTCTTCAACTTTCAGACAGATATTGAGGTGAAAAAGCATGTGTAAAGTAAATGTTTTGGTTTGTGTTTTCAGATACAATCTCGTGTGTCATTGGCTTTTGCTTTGTATGTCCCAGTATTTCATCTGTAATATGTTGCTATGTGCTGTAAATTGTCTGTGTGTGGGATTAACACTGGGTCAGTAGGCTTTTCTACTGAATCCATAGACTGTCACGTCATCCCTGATCCTCTGTGCCTGAGCTCTCTCTCTCTCTCTCTCTCTCTCTCTCTGTGTCTTTCTATCAGGGACGTGTGGTGGAGAACATCTCGAAGCGATGTGGGGGTTTTTTGAGGCAGCTCAGTCTTCGGGGTTGCCTCAGTGTTGGAGATGCCTCCATGAAGTGAGCCACAGTACTTTTTTGTTAATTAAATTAAGGATTGCACAGTACATGCAGTTAATGAACCTGTTCAACCAGCACTTGGGTGCATTTAAGCAACTCAACGTGGCAAGTGATAAAAGTTATTTCGGTAACACTTTACTTAAAGCCTTTATATATAATGCATTATAAAAGTATTTTTTTATGCATTAATTATGCCTTTTAATTCACCTTATAATGCATTGAATGGTCTCATGAATAATTGTAACCTCAGTTATAATACATTATAATACTTATCTATTTATTGTTACACATTTAGAAAGTAGAATGCATTAAAACACATGGAAAACAACCAATATGCAAAAATTATAATGCATTTTAACTTTGATTAAAATTATTTATGAACAGATATAATGTATTCCAAAGTACATTATGAATAATGCATTATACATAAAGACATTTTTGGGATAGTTCACCCAAAAATGAAAATTCTGTCATCATTTACTCACCCTCAAGTTGTTCCAAACCTGTATGAATTTCTTTCTTGTGTTGTAAAAAGAAGATATTTTGAAGAATATGTGTAACCAGACATTTTTTTATGGTAGCCATTGACTATTGACATCATAGGAAATGGCTACCGTCAACTGTTTGGTTACCAACATTCTTTAAAATATCTTCTTTTTAGTTCAACAGAAGAAAGAAATTCCAGGTTTGGAACAACATAAGGGTGAGTAAATGATGACAGAATTTTCATTTTTCGGGTGAACTAACCCTTTGAGTTTTTTCAGTAAATCAGTTTTTGTTCTCACTGGCTGTGATTTGTGAAGCACGATCAGGCATTTTGTTGAACGCTTGGTTTTGAATGGAATTTTTGTGGTTTCTATTTCTCATTGGCCACGCCCACTATGAAATCTAATTGGTCCTACATCCTTTTTAATACAATTGTACATTATATATCACATATCTTCTGAATATCCGATTGGATTGTGCAGCAGTTTAGCTTTCACTGTGACAAATGGCTTGTCGTTGGAAACCTGTCATATTGCGGCTGGTTCGGACATGATTTAAGGATCATTTGTTGCTGTTGTTGTTTTGATTTTTTTAGTGTGTAGTTTTTCAGTTTAACATGAGAGGTTTAATTTGATTTGACAGGACCTTTGCTCAGAACTGTCGCAACATTGAACATCTGAACCTCAACGGCTGTACCAAGATCACGGACTCCACCTGCATCAGCCTTAGCAAGTTCTGCTCCAAACTCCGTCACCTTGACCTGACCTCCTGCGTGTCCATCACCAATCATGCACTTAAGGCCTTAAGGTGGGGGGAAGTTATAAGGACTAGGGGGCCAAAATTTAAGCTGGGTGATTTGTTTTGTTTTGGTCGCTAAGCCATAAATACTTGAGCGCAAAACAGGTCATCAGTATTTTTGATTGCTTTTGCCATGAGTGAAAGACACTTGTATGTTTTTTAAACTCCTGTGTCTGCAAAATTTTCATTTTTAAGGAATACACTGGCATATAGATGACCTCAAAGCTAACACTTGACATTAAAGAGTCTTTAAAACTAAACCAGGAAGTGTTAAATTAAAGCTCAGATTGAATTACATTGTGTCGAGAGGGTGACTTTGTTAATGATTGTAAAGTCTGTCACCTCTGTCAGCTTTCTTTAATGAATCTTTTCCACAGCTACAGTAGATTATACTGAATGAGCTGGTGAAACAGGAAATTCTGAGAGTGAATATTTAAACGATGACTTAGGAACAATTATTAACTCATTGTTAGACATTTCAGACAATTAGTGTTTACATTCCCACACCTTAACAGCACATGGTATGGTTTGAAATACAGAAAACATTTTTTACAAAATAAAAGAAATTTTGGATGGTTTATATTGATCCTCATAACAGGGTTTAGTATCACCTGAAAATAAAAATGTATAATATTTTAATTATTATTTAATTTATTGTGTTTTCTGTTGAATTATTGTTTTTTTAATTCTATTGGTTAGCTGTTCAAAAGTTTATTCATCTTTTAAATTACTACACTACCATTCAAAAGTTTGGGGTTGATTTAAGATTTTTTTTATTTTTATGTTTTAGAAAGAATTCTCTTATGCTCATCAAGGATGCATTAATTTGATTTTTTTTTTTAAAACAGTAATATTGTGAAATATTATTACAATTTAAGATAACTGTTTTCTATTTCTGTATATTTTAAAATGTAATTTATTTCTGGGATGTAAAGCTGAATTTTCAGCATCATTACTCCAGTCTTCAGTGTCACATGATCCTTCAGAAATAATTCTAATATGCTGATTTGCTGCGCAAAAACATTTCTTATTATAATTATCAATGCTGAAAACAGTTGTGCTGCTTCATATTTTTGTGGAAACCATGATACATTTTTTCAGGATCTTTTGATGAATAAAAAGATATTAGAAAGAACAGCATCAATTTGAAATCTTTTGTAACATTATAAATGTCTTTACTGTCACTTTTGATCAATTTAATGCATCTTTGCTGAATAAAGGTTAATTTGAGTCTTAGTGACCCCAAACTTTTGACCGGTATTGTACATTTTGGTTTGTGTTTTTAGTTTTGGATAGTGCAGTGGTGTTTGAGTTATTTTTAAATATTTTGGTTGCTTCATACCCTCTGTATTTGCTCTTTCTGTCTACTAGTGAGGGCTGTCGGATGTTGGAGAATCTGAACCTGTCCTGGTGTGATCAGATCACGAGTGATGGCATCGAGGCTCTCAGCCGTGGCTGCATAGGTCTCAGAGCTCTGTTTCTGAGAGGTTGCACACAGGTACACACATATATTCAAACACACACTCACTCAAAACACTAAAGCATTGATGTTGTCACATGATGATTGTTGAAGACGGCATGAAACGGAAGCTGCGATAGTCTTTTCTTCGCTATTGTGATGTACATCCAAGTGAAACGCTTCTTGAACTGAAAAATGTAGGGCGGGACTTGATTTTGTCCATGGAGAATTGATTGGATGGTTGTGGTTTGCTATTGGTCGATCTCATGTGAGTGACAGGTTGCCCCGCCCTCACACCA
>RJVU01028973.1:3086903-3142320 GCA_003731715.1 Anabarilius grahami
CTTTCAAATAATAATACTATTATAATATTATTATTATAATAATTATAATAATAATAATAATATATAGAGGGAGAGAAAGAGAACAGTTTGGCTCTTCAGACAAGAGAAGCAGTGCTTCATAAAAAAGGAAGTGCTGACAAAGAGAAATGATCTAAGAATGGACATGATTTACACACAAAATGTTTTCAGCATAAGTCGCACAAGGGAAGAAACCAGAAATGCTTGCTGATTGAATTAACTTGAAGAAATGAGGTTAATCCTTTAAGGATTAGTTCACTTCAGATTTAAAATTTCCTGATAATTTAATCACCCCCATGTCATCCAAGATCTTTCTTTCTTCAGTCGAAAAGAAATTAAGGTTTTTGAGGAAAACATTCCAGGATTTTTCTCCATATAGTGGACTTCACTGGGGTTCAACGGGTTGAAGGTCCAAATGTCAGTTTCAGTGCAGCTTCAAAGAGCTCTACATGATCCCAGACGAGGAATAAGTGTCTTATCTAGAGAAACAATCAGTCTTTTTCTAAAAACAAAATAAAAATTATATACTTTTTAACCACACATGTTCGTCTTGCACTGCTCTGCGATGCGCCACGCATTACGTAATCACGTTTGAAAGGTCACGTGTGACGTAGGCGGAAGTACCGAGCAAGTGTTTACAAAGCAATCATGCAAAGACTAAGTCAAACGGCCTTTACAAAAAAAAAAGGGTAAAAAAATGGTGTCTGATGATTTTGAAGTTGGAGGAGAAAATTAGATGGAGTTTTTCACCCTACCGCAGTACTTCCCGCCTATGTCACGCGTGACCTTTCAAACGGGATTACGTCATGCGTGGCGCATCGCAGAGCAGTGCAAGGTGAGCATTTGTGGTTAAAAAGTATATACATTTCTATTTTTTAGAAAATGACTGAACGTTTTGTTAGATAAGACTCTTATTCCTCGTCTGGGATCGTGTAGAGCCCTTTGAAGCTGCACTGAAACTGACATTTGGACCTTCAACACATTGAACCCCAGTGAAGTCCACTATATGGAGAAAAATCCTGGAATGTTTTCATCAAAAACCTTAATTTCTTTTCGACTGAAGAAAGACATAAACATCTTGGATGACATGGGGGTGAGTAAATCATCAGGAAATTTTCATTCTGAAGTGAACTAATCCTTTACAGTGTGGCTGAACCCATTGCTGAATTGTGTAGATAAATGCTGTCCAATTGAAACATTTAAATGATTTCCAAAATGAAATTACCAGGTGTTCTCCAGTTTTGCCTTTCAGGTGCGTGCACACACACACACACACACACACACACACATACACTGTTGTCTTTACTCAGGACTCTCTCTGGCTGCTTTGCCTAAAATAGGTCATAACTGGAGCTTCTGGGATGTAGTGAATATTTGATTGTTTCTCTGGAATGTGAACTTCCATCCTGCACTGCCAAGAAACACACTGCAGCGATCCCACCGCGATCCTTAAATATAGTCCGTCTCACAATCTCTTATTTTCATTCACCCACTCACATGCAATAACAATAGTCATTCTTAAAGACGCAAAGCTCTGTGTCAGATACTGAATTAGCAGAGTCATGTATTTAAAAATGCTGTCCTACAGTTTGCTATCGTGAGAGGAAAAGTGAGGTTTGATGTTTTCAGCTGATTTGTCTCTTTCTTGTTTGGTGTCAGGTTGCATTGCTGGGGATCGATATTGTCAGCGCATTCGTGGATCGGCTGACTGATCGCTTCAGAGGTTATATTGGCACAGGTAAGCGGTGCTTGTTGCACTAAATTCACAACATCAGTAAGGCAGCATTAGCTAAAGATCTTTTCCATTACGTAAACTTAGCAGAAAGGGGAATGCCGGGGGACTTGCCATGTATATGACACAATCTCAGCGCTTGTCTCTCAGCTGTTTGAGCCCCGCCTTCTGTTACCACGGAGATGGGTTGTTATGATTGTAACAGATGACCCCCCTCACTCATCATACCTCATTCATCTGAAAACATGGAACAAACGGAGTAGAGAGAAAGGAATGAGATGACTTCACACAAAGAGTCTGTTTGAGTCTGCCTGGCATACAAAAAATGTTGGAAGTTAAAGGGTCATTTCTGGGCCACTAGTATTGTTAAAAGGAATTGTCTGTCATTGGTCTTCCAAACAGATAATCCCACCCAGGGCCTGAAACAATAAATAAGAAGAAAAAAAAAAGAACAAATAATCAAATTACAAGCAGTAGCACAAATAAATACAGTAGAACAAAGATACAAATGAAATAAACAGTGCTTTTCAGGTTTTTCAAGTAGGTCTAACAGTTAGTTCACCCAAAAATGAAATTTCTGTCATTAATTACTCACCCTCGTGTCGTCCCAAACCTGTAAGACCTTCGTTCATCTTTGGAAAACAAATTAAGGTATTTTTGATGAAATCCGAGGGTTTCTGAATCACACATAGGCAGCAACGTCATTGCACCTTTTGAGGTCCAGAAAGGTATTAAAGTCATTATTAAAATAGTCCATGTGACTACAGTGGTTCAACCTTAATGTTATGAAGTGACGAGAATACTTTTTGTGCGCAAAAACAAAAGAAAAGCTGAACTGTCATCATAGTGAACGCAGTGCAGAGCTTCTGTGTTTACGTTCGAACGCCGGCTCAGTATTGGCCAAACCTGATCACGTGAGCAGCATGATGCATGCGTGTGATGCTTACGCAGGAGCCGGCCAATAATGAATCGCATTTTGTTTTTGCGCACAAAAAGTATTCTCGTCGCTTCATAACATTAAGGTTGAGCCACTGCAGTCACGTGGACTATTTTAACAATGTCTTTAGTACCTTTTTGGGCCTTGAATGACAGTAATTACGTTGTTTTCTATGGGGGATAAAAAACCTTGGATTTCATCAAAAAATATATTTTCCAAATATGAACGAAGGTCTTACAGGTGCGGAACGACATGGGGTGAGGGATTAACGACAGAAATTTCATTTTTGGGTTAACTAACCCTTTAAGGTCTCCCTGAGGTTTCCGCCAAAATAAAAGCTTGACGGTTTAACGTTTGAAAATGAAAAATTAAGACGGCCATAAATGTGTTGTAATTTTACATTTGTACTGTAAAGTAAAATAAATAATAATAATATTTATTATTATTATTATATTTTTCTTAATTACTCATTATTTTACTTTACAGTGAAACATTACAATATTAATATTTTTTATGCCTTTTATAATAATAATAATGATGATGATTATTATTATTATAGTAATATTGATATATAATTACAACATTTTGGGCCAAATTGTGCATCTCTACAAACAAGCACAGCCAACCTAGAGCTTTTATTTAAAAAAAAATAAAAAAAAATCACATTTTCACACATTTAAACGGCAATCACAGTTTTTATCAGAAAAATTCATTTTTTTTCCATCTTGTGCAGCCCTACATCATTACGTCATCTTTTAAATCTCTCTTTCACTTTTTTCCTCAGTGATGCCTGCGTTAGTTGACCGTCTGGGTGATGCAAAGGATCAGGTTCGAGAACAGGCTCAGGGGCTCATTTTGAAGCTGATGGAGCAGACGACAACACCCATGGTGAGCTAACCATACGGCAGAAATGATCATCACTATTACACCCATGCATACTGACAAATACAAATAATCATAAATCTGTCTAGTTTGAGCTGCTGGGTGAATAGAACCACATTGGATCATGTTTGCTAGTTACTACTGCCAGTGATTCATCATTTCCTTCAGAGCACATCATCTCTATCTCTCTCCTGCTTTTGCAGTTATGGATATGTGACAAATCAGTTACACTTTTTTTCTTTTCCTGTGTCTTTGTGTAGAATGTTTGGGAGAGGCTGATTACTGGCTTCAAACACAAAAACTTCCGCAGTCGAGAGGGAGTCTGCTTGTGCTTGGTTGCCACACTAAATGCGTAAGTCCTTCATACAATCCCATACGTTCTCCCTTTGCAAACACTTCCACATTTGTACTGGCAATCTTGTCCAACAGGTGGTGCCGGTCTTCCATTTCACAATATTTTGATGCGATCATATCCCCTCGGTTTATCTGAAATAGGACTGAATTATATTAGTTCAGCATCGCAGAGTTGACATCTAAATTCACGGATATTTAAATGTAATCTACAGACGTTCACACCATACAAGCTCCTTGTCTGTCTCACACTGTAAACAAACTCGGCCCCATGAGGTAATCCGCTTACCTGCCTGTATCGATTCCAAGAAGGTCAGATTAACAGGCAATTCTCACTGAAGCGCTACATAAACGCTCATACACAAACAAAACTAGTTTCTCAGTAACTTTACTCCTCATTGTTGACAAAAGAGCTGTCACATAATTCACGCTGTATACACTCAGCCTTATGCTACACTGTTATTATAATAATAAGATGCTATTTACCATAAAGTTTGCTTTAATTACAAGCAAGTTTGACATTGCTGCTGTTTTGGTTTTGTATTACATTAAAGGGATAGTTCACCCTGAAGTGAAAATTCTGTCATCATTTACTCACCCTTATGTCCTTTTGGACTTATTTTGAGAAATGTCTTGTCCATACAATGAAAGTCAATGGTGTCTCATTGACAGCATTCTTCAAAATATCTTCTTTTGTGTTCCACAGAAGGAAAATGCAAAATGAATACAACTGTGTATGTATACACTGTATAAAATGATTTTTCAAAGTTATAAATAAAACAAAGATTATTGGAGGACGTTTTACAAGAAAATACTATTTCAGTTCTGCTACTTCAAAATTTCGCTTTTAATTCAATGTCTTACTTGCCGTTTCTAAGTAATTGTGAAATTTACTAGCGATTTCTAAATGAAAATTGTTTCAAAGTAAATCCTACACCCATTTTTTTTTTGTCAGTGTACATGCATGTAGAATTTGTACTTGTTGTGAACTGTTTAGTCTAAGCTGACTCGCACTCAGTATTTCTTTGTTTCTCTCTTTCTCTTAGTTACGGCGCTCAGCCCTTGAGTTTGAGTAAATTCGTTCCACATCTCTGTTCGCTAACAGGAGACCAAAACCCCCAGGTATGAATCTGTGTCTGTGTATGTATGTAATGCTTGGAATGTGTGTGAAAAGTAAAGTGAGTTGGACTCACTCTCTGTTTCTGTCCTTTGTGTGTGAGGGAGGGAGGCAGTCCACGCTAATGTTAGACTTCTAGACATGAACAGCTGAATTCTAGCTCCTGCTGAGTGAATGGACCACTTACAGAGATAAGCATTAGATTGGGAGGTTGAGATGGAAGAATGGGAAAAAGATCTTTTAGAGATTTGAAAAGGGAAGTCTAGAAAATGGGCTGATCAATCTTATGGTTCCACTAAACAAATTCTGTTCTTTTGAAGTCTATTCATCCAAAAATCCTGAAAAATATGTACCACAGTTTCCAGAAAAATATTAAGCAGTACATCTGTTTCCAACATTGATAATAATAATAATAATAAATCTTTCTTCAGCAGCAAATCAGCATATTAGAATGATTTCTGAAGGATCATGTGACTGAAGACTGGAGTAATGATGCTGAAAATTCAGCTTTGATCACAGGAATAAATTACATTTTAAAATATATTCAAATAGAAAACAGTTATTTTAAATTGTAATATTTTACAAAATTACTGTATATTTAATAAATAGTCTTAGTGAGCATAAGAGACTTCTTTTAAAAACATTTAAAGATCCCAAACTATAAAAAAATATTTATGAATCAGCATTTACACAGAAAGCGATATAAAGGAGACCTATAATGCCCCTTTTCACTTGTCTCTGGTGTCCCCACAATGTGTCTGAAGTTTCAGCTCAAAATACCCCACAGATCATTTATTATAGCTTGTCAAATTTGCCCCTATTTGGGTGTGAGCAAAAACACGCCGTTTTTGTGTCCCTTTAAATGCAAATGAGCTGCTGCTCTCGGCCCACTTTCCAAAAGAGGGCGGAGCTTTAACAGCACGCGCTTCGGTTGCTCAACAACAACAAAGCTGGAGAATCTCACGCAGCCAAAATGACGATGGTCAGTAACGTGTTCAGCCTTACATTGTTCAAACCGGAGTCGACACTGATGGAGAGACTCGGGAAGAAGTTACAACTTTTAGAATGAAACTGGACGTTAGTGGGTAAATTTATGTAGTTGCGGTGGAGTTGATTCAACTCATCTAGCATGTGCCGTCATGTTAATCTTTTGTGCAAAACCCATATGGACGCCCACTATAGCGCACCTGTTTTCCAGACAGCCATACACACCAGGCTAATGTTTATGATTACTAACAAATACTGTGAATGGTCTAATGTTTTTTCCAAAAATATCGCTCAGACAGAAATGCTCCTTTTTTAGCAATTGCCAGGGTCAACTAGCAGGCTACCCAAGCTAACGAGACTCTAAATAGTGTTCTTTGCAGCCAACGACAGAACAGTTAGCATGCTTTGTTCTAACTTTTGCCATGGCGTTAGAACTGGTACACCGTTTTCGCTTGCGAAAACAAAATGGTGGCGCTGTGGGTGGAAATGTGCAGATTAAGGGGCGGTAATATTATAATAAGATCCCCTTCCTACATCACAAGGGGAGTGAAATCTGAGCGCCTCGTTTTTTTCACATGCTTGCAGAGAAAGGCTTGCCAAAACAAAGTTACTGGGATGTCCTTTTTCATGTTATTTTGGGTTGGTAGATGCCGGGAACCCAATTATAGCACTTGAATCTGAAAAAGTCAGATTTTCATGATATGTCCCCTTTAATCGTGTCACCAACTCTCATTGAAAATTAAATAATTTCAGTCAGTGTGAATGGGATTGTTGAAGGATCAATCTATATTTGTGTTTCTAGGTTAATTGTGTGTCGTGTGTTCCACAGGTACGGGAGGCTGCTATATCAACACTAGTGGAGGTGTATCGGCATGTAGGAGAGAGAGTGAGAGTGGACCTCAACAAAAGAGATCTACCATCTGCACGGTTAGTATGATTTACTGTTAAACCCACAAGCTTTCTAGAAATATTTATCAACTTAATGATACTGCGCTAAGCCAATGAGCATCATTCTGTCCCAAACCCAATCATGTGTTGTGCCTACACCATGGTTGTGTTGACAGTTTCTGGATTGGTATAATTACTCTGATATGAGTCAGTTTTAATGACTTCAATCTAGCAGATTGTTTGTGGGCGTATTGTGGGTGATTTATGATTGTACAAATAGTAGCACATGCACACCGGTTGGACACACCCGTATTTAAAGGAGCTTTTTGCGACTCATTTGTGGCTCTTATTGAATACCAGCCTTTTCAGGTATGACCAATTAAATATGACTGTATATAGCATGTGCATGTAGAGTATAGCCTATTAATTTATGTGTATTTTACCAGATTTGAAATATATTGGAATGAAAGTGATTTCACTTGAATTCATGTTTACACTTTATTTTGATAGTCCACTTTAGACATTCTGCTAACTATTAGTAACTTTGCAACTACATGTCAACTAACTCTCATTAGCGTATTAGTAGACTGTCTGCTAACACTTTATTTTGATTCTCCCAATCAGACATTCTACTATAAGGAACTTTGCAAGTACATGTCAACTTATTCTACTAACCATAACCTAACAGTCTACTAGTACTCTAAATGAGTTAGTTGATTTGTAGTTGCGAATTATTCACTTTGTTGACATGTAGTTGCAAACTACGTCACAAAATTTTGTTCCTTTTGTATGTCTCCATAAATAGGACTATCGAAATAAAGTGTAACAAAATTCACAAGTAAAAAAGAAAACACAGTAACACTTTATTTTAGTCTATTAACTAGTTGCTTATTAGCATGCATATTACTAGTATATTGGCTATTTATTAGTACTTATTAAGCACATTTTAATGCCTTATTCTGCATGATGTTATTCTACATTCTTAATCCTACCCAATACCTGAATTTAACAACTACCTTACTATTAATAAGCAGTAAATTAAGAGTTTATTGAGGGGAAAAGTCATAGTATAGTTTGTGTTCCCTATACTAAAGTGTTAACGAAAACACATCATTATTTACATTTAAGTCATTGCAACATGGATTTAGACTGTATAAAAAATAATTTTGAACATCAAATCTTTGAATCTTCAATTTGTATGCACACTGTTTACATGATAAATCGCTTTCCTGGTGTAATTTGCATCCATACTGACCTGTATTTTGCATGCGTATATTTTTTGCTTAATCTTTGGTAGACTACATTAGATCATTGGGGATATTTTTGTGTCTTATGAGCATTTTAATTTTCTATCTACACAGAAGCCCTTGGAGGGATTACTTGACCATTTTCTCTTGAGATCAGCCTATTGATTTAATAAAAACCAAAGAGCGCTGAAACAGCATTAGATTATCATATCAACTCTATTTATTGGTCTATCATTGCAGTTCTATTGAGTATTTCAGTACTTGCACTGTATTAAAGTCTGTAGATTCAAAGGAGGGTGTTTGTGATTGTGTGTACTGTAAACTTACTCAGAAATTACTTCATGGGTTTCCTATTACTGAATGGTGAAAATCTATTTACAATGTGTTTAAAAAAGGATTCCTTGTAAGCAAGATAAAATCTTGCAGGCTGACATCAGTGTGCGCTGTTGATTTGTGATAAATTGAGTTTTTGAAGACTGTCTAATACTCCTGCATTCCTCTCTGTCTGATGTAAGAGGCTTCAGGCGCTTGGACAGACTCCATTGGCCGCATCTTGAACATTTCATGATCACTTTACTAATGCCAGTGAATGATGGTGAATCAAATTTTTTTCTGTACATAATGGATTAATTTCTGGAGGATTCTGTTTTGTTGTCTTTTTTTTTTTCCTCTTATGGTTTTATGGTCCTAAATTTTGGCACTGTTACACTATAATAGTTCTTCCAGGAGTCGGATTTAAAGTTCAGAGTGATTCATGTTTAGTGTAGTCCAGATGTTTTAATATAAACTGAACTATATGGGGTCTGGAATGACCCACATGCTGTGTATAGTCAGCCCATAGCAACAGTGTGATGTGTCAGATTGTCTGGTGTGTGACATGGTTATGACTCTGACACATCGTTATCTCAGACAATACTGCTGGTCAGAAACACAAAAGTGCTTGTGTCTGCATTGGTGAAGGATATGTTTAAGGCAGTTTGTTATTTTGTGCATTTTCTACACCACGACACGCGATAAAAGGTATCTTTTCCATGTTAATCAGGGTCTTTGTTCTGATGGTGATATGCGATAATTCTGTTTTAGAAACAGTTTCTATAATCTCAGGTACTGATCATGTGCTTTAATGTTAAAAGAATTTAATATGAGTTAGAATATCATTTTGTGTGACCTTTTAAGGCATACTGAAGGCGACAATGGTTAATTCACCTCATATCTTGAAAATTAATAAATAAAACAAGAACGAACTGTCTAATCAATGTGAACAAACAAGTGTATTCTATGACAGATTGTTTCAGACACTCAGTATGTATTTTTAATCAGGTTAAAATGGTGTAATATTTAAGAAGTTAATTATGTACTTATCTATTTTGTTGTGAGTGCAGTCAAAGACAAAGATGTGCACTCATTACTATGAATGGGAGAAAGTGCAATGGAATAAGTCCCGCCTTCTAAATTGGTAATTTTTTTATTTAGATTTATCTGCCAAAATATCGGTTATCGGCTTTCAAATATAAAGAATAATCGGTTATCGGTATCAGCCAAAATGTTCATATCAGCCAATTGGTAAAGTCATTGCATCACTGCAGCTGCGGTTAGAAGCTCTGGTTGCAGTAGAAACAGTCAGTGTTTTGAAACGCATGTGATTTGACAAGATTTGAGAGTTTATAAACAAACTTTGAGATGGTTGTTGTCAGATTTCATTGGTGATTTCAAATATGAAATTGAATCGTAAGCTTGGTGATCTGCTTTGGAGAATTTGATGTTTCCCCATTTAAAGAGATAGCTGTACTTGCATCACTGAAGCAGCTGTCCGAGAGGCGTTTCAAAGATGGCCGCCGAGTGAAATGACTTGCCTTAAAGGGACTTTGGTGCAATTTGCTGGCAGAGGGACTCTGCCCACACGCTCTTCTGATTGGCTGTGATTTTAAAAAAAAAGAGTTAGTCTGTGGTTAGACTAACTGCTTGTCTCTGGAATTTTATCGCATCACGTCTAGTTAGGACACGGTGTAAGGATGCATCATACTAAAATTCTGGCTGATATTTCTCAGCAAGGCGAAAAGTCTTGCAATATCAGCATTATTAGACTGTCTTCTAAGGCTGCTTCATATATTAAAACCATTTAAAAATCATAATATAGCAGAGTGCTATTGTAAAATCACAAAGGCTGCGATTCAATTAAATAAATATATGCGTTGCAGGTTCATCATGATTTAAAAAAAAGTTTAAACCCTCGCTCAGAGTTTGCATGTTTTGATGTCCACATGTTCTTGTTCAAGAAATTGCAGTGGCTGTAGCATTTCTATCATAAAGAAGTGGCCAAATATTAAAGATTTAGTGGACATTTGAATTAAATGTTGTTTGGCCAATATTAAACAAAGATTTGATCATGCTGTAAAGTGTAACAACAACAGTCACCAGGACATTGGCGCCCTCTACAGGCATTTGTTATAAATTGATTGTTTATATTAGGTATATCGCATTTTAATTGTTTTTTTATTATGTATATTGCATGTATTTTAAGTGTTGTTCAGTAAAACCATAACATTTGGTTTGATACATTATTTGAACCAATTATTATTGCCTCATTGTTATTAAATATGTATTTTAAGTCATTTTAAAGGCTATTGTTCACTTAGATCTATTTTTATTTTCCACAAAAACAATATTATCGATTATTTGATTAACTGTTAAAATTATCACTTGATTACCAAAATAATCGTTAGTGACAGCCCAAATCAGTTAAAACATTTCAAAATGCACCTGCATTGTTTGATTTTTGTGACTTTCAGTTGAATAAGACAACTGATTTCTTAAAATAGTTAAAATATCGCCTTGTCTCATAAACCCAATATGATGTATCGTCTCGTGACCTTGCATCGTCACACCCCAAAATTTATACATACACAAACATTTTGAAAAATTATATTAGAACACTTTTTAAATGTTAAAAATCAATAGAACTACAAGTCTAAAATGCTAAAAAAATCTATTTATCCATATAATGCATCCTTGAATATTAGCTTTGCGTGATATATTAGTATCAGTATTTGGATGAGTTGGTATAGAATTTTAATTATTTAGCATTTATCACCAAAGACACAAATTATTTTGACAGATTGTATTAAATATCCAATTTTAAACAGTATATATCCAATATTGACCAATTAAATTAAAAATAATCTCTAATATTGGCCAATAAAAAATAGTTAGTAGAGAATATTTGAGTTCACACTCTTCTCTCTTTTTTTTCTGCTTGTATAATTTTGAGGGCCGATGTTGTTTGTCTCTTACACTTTGCCTTTGGAATCCTGTTGCATCACATCATATTGATGTGATCTGATCTGATCCCTCACACCCGAGGGTTGGGCACACATGCCGAAAATCACTCTAAGCAACTGTACATATAAATACTGTAATTCAGTGTCTGCACTGCCCTCATCTGACCAAGAGATAGCGGGTACAAGAAAGGACATGTGTGTTGTTGACATGAATACGGTTTGAAAGGACAGAGCCATGAGCCGGGGACCATGTCAGTCAAAACAGGAAGGAAGGAGAGCGAGAGGGCAGTCGGAACCGACTGAGCCAAGGCAAGACGCAGGGGGCGACAGTGAGGAGAGGGGGAATGCGAGCGGTGCTCGTGTGTGTGTGTGTGTGTGTGTCCATGCCTGGAGGGGGGAGGGGTGGGAGCCCTGTCTCTGAGCTCCACAGCTTTAGCCCCTCCCACTGGTGTGTGTTCCAGACAGGAGGTTATGTAAAGGGGAATAGAATCTTTGCGATGTCTATCTCTCTCACACACACACACACACACACACACAAACCGGTGAACAGTTTCTTAGTTTTCTGCGACAGACACACGGCAGTGGAGTCTTTTCAGCGATCCTTGGCTGTATATGAAGGGCAGTATGTCTGAGCAGGTGGGTGGGACCTCGCATGCTGTCCTCTTTTACCCTTTTCCCTTTCTTCATCTCGTCGCATGTTCTTTTTTTTTCTTCTCGTTCTTGACTGTTTATTCACTTTCTCTCTGTCTTGTTGCATTTTAGCTCCTTGTGTCTTCTGCAGAGGCACCATTTTGGTTAGAAAGAGCAGAGATCCTAAATCGGTTGCGTTAATAGGGATTGATGATCTGAGTGTGTGTGTGTGTGTTTGTACATATGTAAGAACATGCCTGATTCGTCTGGACTGCAAGCACTGTGTTAAGGACACACACAGACATGCAACATCTTACATGTGGCATTGACTGTGTATTTACATGCATATTACATGTGAGAAAGTAAATGCGCACCTTATTGGTTTATGGCTGAAGGACTGCGGGGCCAGCAAATTCATCCAAATATCGTTTCGCCTCATGCAGGGTTTAAGCATCTTTCTTAATATTTGATTTGCACTTTAATGTTCGATCTGCTATACATTGGGCCGGTGAGGGACAGTAATTGTGCTTTGGTGTCTTCTTAATTGTTCCTTGTGCTGAAAATAGTCTTGTTGTGTTTGGCAGGCACTTCAAGACTAGTAATTAAGCAATGACTTGTAAGTGCACTCTGCAGATGTGCTTTGTTTTAAATATGTTTTATGTTTTTTTTTTGTAATGCTCCCATTTGTTACGGTGGTTATCACTGTGTGGTTTGTCTGTGTCGTATTATGTTTGACTTTGCATCATAATTGCCTTTTAATACATATTTTATGGCTGAAACATTCAAGTTAAGGAAAAGTTAATTAATGGTAGGGATTTACCGATATGAACATTTTGGCTGATACCGATAACCGATTATTCTTTATATTTGAAAGCCGATAACCGATATTTTGGCAGATAAATCTAAATAAAAAATTGTATTTACATTTTTAGAGCCTGATTACAAAAACAAAAGTTTCAACATTAAAAGCCATGTCCCAAGCACACAGTTATAATGTTCTCATTATAATATTATAATGTGAACTGCACATTGCACTTAACTGTATTTTCCTTTATTAAGAGATTTCAGTCATATTTCAAGCAATCTAAAACCATAATGGATGACAGTGCACATCTGAAGGAAATCGGCTTTAATATACATATCGGCCAAATTTTCTTTTCTGGCCGATAACGATAACATTAAAAATGAATATATATCGGCCGTTACCGATATGGTGGCAGATATATCATGCCTCCCTAATTAAAGGCCTTTAAAGCTACTGAACATTTTCTGTGAGTGATGTTGGTCGGGTTCTGACAGCAGTGCATGAATGTGTAGAAAGGTCTGTATCTGTTTATGTCTTTATCAGAAGCAGCATGATTGTGAATGACAGATTAAGGCCTTTGATGCTGTTGCAACAGAAGTATGCAAGATGTGTTTTACTTCAGAAAGTTTTTTTGTTATGCAGTGAGACAGAAAGAAATATGTTTTTTGCATTTTCATTGCACCATACCATCACTTTATGGCTGGGCGATATTACAAAAAAAATGGAAATCTCTGTATTTTTCAGCCTTTTGTTGATAATCTTTTTTTTTTCTACTCAGTTAATCCACAATTTCAACCAAACAGCCATTGGGGCAAAGTAGAATAAAATTATTTAATGCAGAAGTAAAAAAACAGTAAAAATCTAATCAAAAACAGTAAAAATCTAATCAAAAATATTTAAAATAGGCATGCTTTCTAGACTGCTTTTTGCTAAATCGACAAGGAAGAATATTTATCATTTTTATTCATATGCACCAATCTATTCATACTTGGTAAAAAAAAAAAAAAGTAATATTTACCTATGTATGTCTTTTAGTAAAATATTTTAATGCATGAACAGATTTACAAAAATGAACTGATCTGTTTTTATAGCTTTTTATACTTGCAGGACAAAGAGGGGTCGTGACACGGTTTTAGTAAACTTGATGGCAAAATAATAAGCGTGTTAAAATCATAAATTTGGCGCAGTTTTTGATTTCAGGATGCATTCAGTTGCTGTTTTTTTACTGTATTTTTGATTCAATAAATGCAGCCTTGCTGAGCATAAGAGACTTCTTTCAAAAACATTAGAAAATCTTATCGACCCCAAAAACAGTAGTGTACGTTGCCAGCAAAATTATTGTGACTATTTGATATTGCCTTGATAATGCCTTACTTTGTGATTGTTTTCTTGTATAGGATAGTCAAAATGTGACTAATAATATTCATGCTATTGTTGTGTGCTGTTTTGTGTGATCATTTTAATATCAATCTAAAATCATCTCTGTTCTGTTTGTTTCAGGTTACAGACCATTCTGAACCGTTTTGATGAAGTGCTGAATTCGGGGAACATGGCTCTCAGCCCGAGTCATGGTAGGTTAGCTTTTAACTAGCTAAATCTTGTTTGCAACACTTGTCTCCATTAGCTTCAGTTACAATGCTAATATTAGTCTTTGTCAGTGTCTTTGACCACAGTCCTGAACATAAGCCTTTGACATCTGAGCCCCAGCTTTAACTGCAATGCTACTTTAATCTAAATGCTAATCCTCGTGTTTTTCATTAGCATTAGCATTACTAGAGGGTTAACATCAACATAAAGTGATTGGCTACGACTTAATGCTGGATTTCTGCGTGCCCCTTCGGTCTCCAGTAAGTTAGCTTTAATGTGAGTGCTAGCATCTAAAAAGGGGAGACGGTGTCAGACTTCCACGGCCTTGGAAATCTCCATGATGTATTTGGCATATGTCATGTGATGGCAGAGCTGGATCTCCAGATGGATCACACTGTGCTGCTCTCATGGTGCTCACATTTGCTTGTGGTGTAGAGTTGTTTTGGTGCAGTAATGTGTTTTACAGTTACTTAACAAGGTATTCCATGATTGCTTTTCATAGTTGCAGCTGTTGACTTTATGGGGGTAAGCGTGTTTATACATGTGTTTATAGGTTCATGTGTTCAGCAATGTCTTTGACATGGGTGGAAGGACAGTTCTTACCAGAGATACTAGGCTTGTCATTTATTTCGAAACATAATTAACCAAGGGTTCAAAAAACCCCAATTCTATGGCTCATGGTAAATCAAGACCTGTCAATCTGAGCGATCAAACCAATCCAAGCACGCTCCAGCTGTAAAACAGTGACCGATTGGTCTCTACGCATCATCCCTACCCACCTAACACACCTTAGATCCAGTTTCCATTGGTTGAACTTTCAAAAGACGTTGGAAAACACTGCTTCATGATCATGATGCGATCCAAACCCAGAAGTTCTATAGCTTTAGCAAAACAGCATGTCATGTCACTCTGTGATCTACGCATTGTCTTATGTTGTGTTTGGGCTCGTTCGAATCCACCTGCTCTGAATAAAGATATGTGATCTACTATGGTTTACTAATGTTTTGCAAAGTTACAAACATAATTGTGGTGCAAAAGCGTCGTGTTTATACAGTTTACACGTCGGTGGCGCTTTTTCATACAAATACTTGGTATAGTTTGGTTTCTGACTGAAACATATATGCTTGTTGGATTCTGCTAGTTGAGACCTGTTCTACGATATATGACAAGTCTGTTATGTACGATGATTTTACAGTTCTCATTTTCATGAAAAAGTTATTTTTTCTCACTATGAAAAAGAGCACTTCTAATATGTCGGCAAATTTAAAAGCACTTGTTAAGTGATGGTCATATTCCCTATATTCACTGTAAAGCCAAGCTTCTAAGCTTTAAAACAATACATATTTTGTGTTTGTGAAGCAAGTGGTTAAGTAACATGATAACTTAGTAGCCCCTCCCCCACACACTTCGGATTTAAGAGTTTAAGGTTAACGATTAATCGATGATCTATTATGGAAATTTATGTAAACTGACATCCCTGATCTGTACCATATTGTCCAGAAACTACTCTCTCCTATTGCTATTCTTTCAGTTTATAATTCGCAATTGTCTGTTAAAATGAGTTTGTACCTACTTGTCTTTAAAATCGCCAATCATTAAAGCAATGGAGTTTGATCAGAATATACTGCATTATATCTCTCTGATAAACTAGTTACATTGGTTTCTGCATCAATGGGTTTAATCGATCGATTATGGGAATTTATGTAAATTGACAACCCTAATCTGTACCATATTGGTTACCGGCTGATGAGTTGTTGTTTTTTTGGAGGGATATTTAATTGTACCCTTTTCCCCTATTTTTTACATTTTAGATTGTGTTTGCTGTGATCTAACGCTCACTTATTTATTAAAAGCTTAATTAAATGTTACTTATTTACCAGTGAAAAATCATTAAAAATAATTTAATAACACGATTAAATGCAAATCTAAGAAATATCTCTTCTTTTTTTTTTCATGCTGTTCATATGTTTTGCTGTTCATATGTTTTGCTGTTCACTTGTAGCATTTAAAAAAATTATTGTAGTTTTTAGTGTTTTATTTTTTTTAGGTTATTTAAAAATAATATTAGTAGTAAAATTATCAAATGAAATACTAAAAAATATATTTATTTTTAATAGCAGCACTTATTGTTTTTTTGTTGGCTTATCAGTATCGAATTTGATCACATTTTATTATTGTGCATCTCTGACTTTTACCTTTTGGTTGCAATGATCTTGAATATTTAGTTAAATGCGTAGTTTAACAGTATAATCGTTGAGTATATGCATCTGTGTTTACTGCTGGTTCAACTCTTTTCCAGTCACCACTTACTTTGTCCTGCTGCTTTGAATTTACCTGAATTATTTATTATTGTGCGTTTTGAAGCAATTAGGTATATTTCATGACCTTGGACTTAAGTGAGTTTTGAGAATAACTATGGAGTACCCATTAATCTAATTAGTGACTCTTGAATTTGTTAATATCTCAACTTAAAGTAGTAACTGCTCGTTGTTTAATACAGCACCAAAGCAAACCCATTGCCTATAATCTGGAAAACAGATTCAGACTTTTCCTCTACTGCCATAGGCATTTAAATGGATAAAATCAGATTCATATTGATCTCACAGACCCAACACATTTCAACATGTCTCCTCAAATGTATTGGTCAATGTCCAAAAGTGTTAAACTGATTTTACTTGGCCATGCACCTTAAGATCTTGCCAGATTTCAGTATAAGAACAGGAAGGGGGTCGATCGCCATGCAGCCAACTTCCTCACCAGTCATTTTTAAATTTGGCATAAGACAAAGTGGACGACATTCAAAGAGTTTTTTTCTGTCCAATGGCATTGCCAATGGAGCCGCTGTGAGGAGAGGGTTATAGAGAGAGCTGCGCCTGTCACAGCATTACTCTGACACAGCGTGACAGAGAGAGAGAAGGACGAGAGAAGGAGAGAGTGAAAGAGCTGCCTCTTCTCAGAAGCATTAAAGCCATGTCTGTGGGTGACGATGGAGACGGTGAGTGCGTTTATCTATTTAGTATAGAAATTACTGGTAAGCTGTTGTGTTGTTGTTTGTGTACATTAGGTATGCATTACACTCTGTTTAGTTGAATTGGATGCAAGTCAGTCAGTTTTTTGGAGAAAACAAGGCGTTGTTGTCCAGAAAATACTCTCTCCTATGGGAATTCTTTCAGTTTATAATCTGCACTTTAGAAAAGAGTTTGTACCTACTTGTCTTTAAAGTCGCCAACCGTTAAAGCAATGGAGTTTGATCAGAATATACGGCATTATATACTCTCTGATATACTAGTTATATTGGTTTCTGCATCAGTGGGTTTTGTCCCTTGGGAGTTCAAGTGTGACCTGGTTTCTAGGGCATTTTGTTGCCACCGCTACCCATTATTAGACTCTTCAGTTCTTGCCCTGGAAATTGAAGTACTCTATGAGATGCTGTGTGTCTCTTGACTATAAATGAACCTTTAAAGCTTTAGAGTACTTGTGTTCGCTGTACGTTTGGGTGGGAATACTACAAAGGCTGCTCTCTGTCTGTTTGTTTCAGGGTAAATGGCTTCATGTCCTTCTTTTCGTAATCCTGGTAACCAGATTAAATAGCCAGTTAAGTTACGGACTGACCAGTGAGGTCTCTGACATCAACACTTACTTAGTCACCCAGCAATAAGCAATATGGTGTTAATGGCAGTTAGACTGTGTTTCCAGGTCAGTTTTGAATGAGAAATGTGTCATATACTAGTGTGTAGTCAGTTGCTTTTATTTTTAAATGACCTCTGCTGTGTAACATACTGCTATTCGTCATAACTGGCAATACGGTGGCGATACTTTTTTTTTTATATTGATAACTGTCACAATACAATAATAGTTATGTATTGAAATCTTTTTATTAGCTTATTCATCATTCAAAGTTTGATTGAATATAAATAATTGTGCATTGACTTGCACTCTAAAAATGACTGTAAAAAAACAAAAATTTACCCAGTAAAATACTTTTTTCCATTGAAACGGTAATATACCATAAAAACAATGCTTTCTGGGTGATATTAGTCATTTTCGGGAAAGTAACCTATAGGTTACTTTCTCAAAAGACAAAAAATATTACCCAGAATGCATTGTAATATACAGAATGCATTGTAATTTACTGTAAAACAATTCATTCTGGGTAATATTTGTCATTTGAGAAAGTAGCCTATAGGTTACCCAGAATGCAGTGATTTACAGTTTTTATGGTATATTACTGTTTCAATGGAAAATGTTATTTTACGCTGTAAAGTTGTTTAATTTTTTACAGTTATCTTTTAGTGTATGACCGTACACTGTTTCATTGACGTCTCACAGACTTTTATGATGGGCGGCCCCCCAAAATAATCATAAAAAATGCAACTTAACTATCATAAGTATAGAAGCAATATCTTGCTTTGAAGCAAATATTGCTTTGAAAAATATTTCAACTCATAACTCGCTGCTCTTCTTAAAAAAAATATATAAAGTTTTAGTTTAATGATTTCAGCAAGCCATTTTGACAATGTGATTCAGCCTTTTTTATTTTTATTTTTTCAATCTTTCAAATCCACTGATGTGGGCTGATCTTGTCGTCATGGCAACAGCCTTTTGCAAGCAGCCAGCTCTCTCTCTCTTGCTCCATCCTTGCCTTTTCTCCCTTTTTCCCCCTTTTCCCTTCAGCTTGTCCCCACTTTTTCTCTTTCTCTCCTTCGCTTCCTGTTGCTGTTTTGTTCCTTTAGGCCAGCCTCATTCTCGATTGATCTAACTCTCTACGGTCGTCATTGGCCCGTCCTTGTTGAATTGTTGTTCACGCCCTCCTGTCTGAACAAAGGGCGGGTTATGCTACTATGCTAATAATGCTACACACATAGGCAGGCACACAGAGCCCTTTCAGCCCCGCTAGTGGGGTCAGCATCCATAATGTGTCAGTGCAATCAGCTCTTGGCTTAGTAACGGGGTCACAATGCCGATTGCCCACACACACTCACACACACACACACACTTTCATATGCAAACAAAGACCAAGTCTCAGCTGTAGGGGTGTGGCTTTTATTCTCATCTGTATTTATGCATTTTTTTCAGCCACAATTCCCCTGTGAGCATTTGACCGTGAATGTGTTTAAACCAAGATGATCATGCAGCGACGTGATGCTAATTAGCTTAGCTTGAGCTCCAGACAAAATGAGCCACATTGACATGCAAGCAGCATCCTCAAATCTCAAAGCTCACTGGCTGGTTAAAGATGATGTCATCACTCTCCTGATTGGCTCTTCGGGTGCTGGGAAGGAGGGGGGACGGTGTGCAGCAAAGTGCGAGGGAGTGATGGAGCAGGAGACGAGGGGGGATGGAGCGGGAGAGTAATTGAGAGAGAAGATGCCGACCAGCTTTTGGGTGGTGGTTTCTGCGAACTGTGGTACCTGCCTTGCCGATCCGTCTGGGGATATTTTGTCACCGTGAGAACCACTGTCATGTGAGCGGCAACTTGGGCGTTGCCTCGGATACGAGAGAGAGCCACGCCCGCCTTCAGGCATGAGGCGCCTCATCTGCAAACGCATCTGTGATTGTGAGTGTCTTCTCAAGATGTACCTGTTTGAAATGTTGCTGGTGTCTCAAATGAACGTTGACGTCTGAATCCGTGCAGAAATTTCCAGGTGCCATGGAGATTTGGGTGTTTTTAGTAGCTGGTAGATGAAACGAAAGACCGCTTGTGTTCTTCAAGCCTTGCTCTTTACTGGAAGCGCCCAATCTGTTCTTGCGTGTGGGTGGCTATGTGGAGTATTTGAGTTTTGAAGGCATTTCTCTTTGTTTGTGAGTGTGTGCGAGTGATTAACGGTGCCTATACTTCCTGTTTTTGCTTTTTAGTGATTGATAGGCCCCTAATAGGTCCTGGTTCTGGGCTGGTCATTGATTACTTAAGCTGATATTGTGGTGGGGAGGAAATCAGACCTGTACTTGCCATACTTGATGATATAATCCAAAGACCTATTGGGTTTCAGAGGAAATGGAATTGTTTGTTGATATATTCTGACAGATTTCCTTTTTATTGAACCAACTGCATTGGAACGAGAATTTGAGACTATGCAAGTTGGCACAGAAATAGGTGGTTTTTGCTTATCTTTGTGCAGTAAGTCTAATCTGGAGCAAAATTTGTGTGGAGTCTATTATTATGCTGCCTGCATGTCTTGACTTTGATAACCAATTGATTCATCTTCTCTTTGCTTCTCTCAGATCGTAGTTTTGACGATGATGACTCTGTGGATGGAAGCAGGCCGTCATCGGCTCAGGCTGCGTTCAAAGTACCCAAAGTCCCCAAGAAACCTGGAGACTCTGCCAGCAGTTCCAGACGACCCAGTGCCACTGCCAAGACAGGTGAGACACGTGTGAGATTGCATTCATATGTCCTGCACTTTAAAAAGTTTAAATTCAAAATATTCCACTAATCACTGATGACAGACCCAATTAGTCTGTGCTGTCAGGAAGGTATTATAAGCTTATGGGCTGGGTGTTATGTCAAAAAAAAAAAAAAAGCAATATTATGGTATGAATAATTTTATATATATGCAGGGCTTGACATTAACACCTGCCAAATGCAGGTGGATTTCAGCAGTGGCGTGTAACGCAGTCACTCCTACTGGCTACTTTGGCGGGTAGAATTTTATTCATAATATTATAATTTCTTTAAATTGTAGTCTTTTAAAAAGGCACCTGAAATAATAAACTAACTGCAATGTAGTGTTGTCAGAAATATAGATTTTTCTATACATATTGATACTGAAATATCCGAAACGCTTCCAATACTTATTTTCTGCAGAATAGATACACGATACCAGCTGCGCTTTCTCACTCTCTCATCTCTCCGACAGCAAGTTGACACACAAACCAGCCTCCCCTCACTCACTCGTTTCATTTGCTCCGGATGAATATTGATGGTGTGACAGAGCTTGAATTTTGGCGTGGTATTGTGCATAATTTTACTCATTTTGTCGTCATACCCAAAGTGCGTGCACATAAAGCCGCCTCTCAGTACTAAATTGAGTTCTTTTTTGCTGTTTATTGCGCTTAAACAGTCAAATACACACAAAATAATGTCAAAATGCCAGTCTAGGCGAGTATTCACGTAAACAGTCAGTTGTGTTAAGTGAATGTAAACAGTTGAGAAAGAAAATGCATGTATAATGGATACTTGCATCAGGTTTAAAGTGACAGCAGCCTAATATACCTGCTGCCAAATTATGAGATAATATTAAAAATATCTAATATGGCAGTTGTTCCCCATGGTATCGATGTCAAAGTTGTGGCCAGTAAAAATGCTGAGTGGCTGTAACTTTGGAAAAACACTAGCCACAGTGGCTGGTGAGCAAAAAAGTTCATGTCAGGCCCTGGTCATATGTATTGGTTGGAAATGAAATGAAAAATGGTTTATATATTAAATAACCATCTGGTAAATCCTATTTTTAGACCATCCAGTGAATTAAATAATTCACAAATGAAAGGTACTTTGTTATTTGGAACTTGATCGACACAAACTAAAATATTTTCTGATATCAAATGATTCAGTCTGGCATCAGGGCAAAAGCAGCTTCACATACATAACAGTTAGAACAGGACTCAACTAATATTATAAAATGGATCATTCTGCTCTTAAATTTTGGTTGGATGAGTGACATTCAAAGCAGTTGTAAAATAGTGGATATACAAACACTTGTACCTGTTCATCAGTTAAATTCTACAGCAAGTTGCGATATTGCTTGGTAGCCTTAAATTTATTGAGCTTTGCATTATGATTAATAACTTAACTGTCAGTTTTTCTCTGTCTTGACATGTTTGGGACACATTCTGCTTTATTTTTTATTACTCTACTTTTTATGTTTTTGCATTGTTTATGTACAAAATACCTACTATTAGTTTAGACGCTATTTGTTGTGCAGTCATAAAAATAATCTCTATCATTGTATGACATATACTGTATAACCACCCAGTTCTACAAGCTTGAATATCATTGAAGGAAAAGTAGAAAAGAGGCTCTTAAGAGGAAAGAAGTTGACAAAGTAATGAGTATTTAGTTTGTTTATTATTTCAATGCAAGTTAGAGCTGCACGATTAATCGTTAAAAGGTCGCAACCTCGATTCAAACACCCACGCGATATTATTGACAATGATTCTCTGTCTATTAAACCTTTGACAAAATCACACCGGAACATTCAAATCTGCATTTTTGCTGCCGCTGAGCCAGAGAGAGCAGTTGTCATGTGTAGGTATGAAACGGCTTCACAAACAATCTTTTCAACCACACAGTATCATTATTTTTGTGTTACAAATATTCATATTATAACAGAAGTACTGGGATAAAAGTTTATAGTTCAGATATAAACACTGATGCCTACGGAAGCGATCAAAATAGAGAAAAACACCTTTTGAAAGTAACTTGGCGCTTCAGAAATTGATTGTATCGATTACATCGTTATGCCAGTAGGTGGCGACAAGTGACTGTTAAAAATGTATTTGTCGTTGAATCATTCATTTGAGAGATTTGTTCAAAAAACGCTGATTCAACCAGTAATGAAACATGTGAAGTATTTATGATTGAATCATTCATTCAAACCATTTTTTAAGTAGTTTTTTGTACATAGACTGCAGCAATTAACATTTTTTTCTGGACCTCTAGTGAATTACATGTTATTTTGTTTAGTTGTCTGTGCAGAATCGTATGAGAATCAGTTTGAAACAAAAAATTGTGATTCTCTATTTATCCAGAATCGTGCAGCTCTAATGCAACACTACTAGCACACATATATAATTCATGTAATTTGTGTAGCTGCATGCACTGATGCTTTTACAGAACGAGAAGTTTGCACAAATATCTTTTTTTTGGTTTGTATAAGCAGTTCACAATAGATTGACATTTCTGCTGAGGCTCATTACAGAGCTTTCGGGTTTTAAAAAGGTCTTTTAAAAATTGGGTTTCCTGAAGGCTGACTGACAGCTCGCTGATGCTGATGTGTTTATTCGACTCCCATCAGTTCCTCCCCCATTGGGAGTTATTACAGGCCACACCCCCTCATGATTGATCATTCAGTTACAGGAAGACAGACAGGAAGTCCATTAGGATTGAGAGCTTTTAATGTGTTGGATGAGTTTCCTCCCTCCTGTAATAAGTTGCAAAGGGCTATTTCAGTGAATTTGGTATACATTTTAAAATGTAATGTGGTTTACAACTTCCTCCCCCACCTATTTCTATCACACATAAATATAATACATAATAACATGCTTAGTCCTCAAAGAATACCCTCCCTTTTGCCTAGTAAAACAACAATTGCCATAGTAACACCTCATTGTGCTCAGTTTCTATGGTAGCGTCTGGAACTGTCAGTTGTCTCCTAGCGTGATTGAGATTAGAAAGGTCTCAAACAGTGTTAGGCAGATGCATCCGCCCTTCATAAACTTCATAGTTGTCTTGAGTTTGTGTTTTAATGGATGTCGATCATGTGTGTTTCAGGAGCCTCTAAGGAAGTGGCAGGAGCTGTGGATGAGGAGGATTTTATCAAAGCGTTCACAGACGTCCCCACGGTTCAGGTGAGACACACACATTTGCATGTAAATGAGGAAAGTGTTACTGAATTCCCTCAGAACCTAGTTACAAATCCACCTGTGGCTTTCATAACATTCACGTTATGATGTTTGATCAAAGGCTTGGAAGTGTTTGATCTAAAACTCAAGTCAATCTGTGTGTCTCTCTGCTTGCATAGATCTACTCCTCACGGGACCTGGAGGATAATCTGAACAAGATCCGTGAGATTCTATCTGACGATAAACACGACTGGGACCATAGAACAAGTGCGGTGAGTTCAACATGCATGATTTAAACACTCATGCAGGCATTTTTGTCGAAGTTATGCTAGTTGATATGACAGTTGCCTTGGACTTGGACACTGACACCTAGTGGTGTGGATGCAGCATTGTGCAAAACCATGTTT
Source organism: Anabarilius grahami (assembly GCA_003731715.1). NCBI lineage: Eukaryota > Metazoa > Chordata > Actinopteri > Cypriniformes > Xenocyprididae > Anabarilius > Anabarilius grahami. Next base: position 3,111,331 of record RJVU01028973.1, read on the forward strand.
TCAGTTACTAATGCCACTGTTTAAAAATGCACTATTTACAGTCAGCCATAATTAATTGATCAAGTGAACTAACATGACCAGTCGAAGTCAGTTCCCATGAGGGGACCCACTCCGCGTAAAATAAAACCGCTTTCATTAGGTTACTGATTTGATTCGATATTCGTAATAGGTATGTGTGTGCTGAGGCTCCGCCTTCTTTCACTCTAAAATCTTTTCCAGTTCAGTCCGTCGAGGTCAGATGCGAGTAAAAACATGAACACGCTGGAGAGCTGCTTTTATAGTAGAAAATTAATTTGTACATCTAATGAAACAAGACGCTGACATTGTTTTTCATGTTCAATATGGTAAAGCTGCTTGATTTTAAGCAATCCATTTTATAAAGTGCTATATAAATAAACGTGACTTTAGTAGAGTGCCGAATTGCAGAGCTCGTACAAACATATCCACGTTGCTATGATCGGATGCTTTTTATGCTAAAAATGCTTGCTGTTTTCCAAATTTTGTTGTTTTTGTTATTGAGAGGAAAGCATGCAGCACATATTTACATATTCATCTAACCATCACTCTGAGCAGTGTGTGCGGCTTACAGTATATCGCTGGTCACGTATTTCAAACTTAGTTATACCCCTAAGCGAAGAAGGAAAAAGAACTTCGCTGAGAGCATATCTGGGTTTCTACTCTTTCTCCGCCATTGACCGAATTTACCGTCTTTTTGTGTTTTCACTGTTATACAGTAGGGGGCGCTATTATGCATATTTTGAAAGAGTACAGAACCTCTGGATCAAAACACAGCCAAAAAACAGCAGAAACAAGCAATAAAAGCGTTTCTTATGCTATCTGCTATCATAAAAATAAACTTGCTTTTAAAATTCTAAATATGGCACATTTAATGTTCAACAACAACATATTTTATCAAAATGTATATTTTATTCAAAATTATTGCACTCCTATTCTTTTGCGTCTGTTTGGCGTGCTGCGCCGCTCGTTCACTGAAGTCTGTGAAGTTTAACGGAGACTCGCTTGCATAAGGCTCGTCCACTCCTGACAGCAAAATAAAAATATTTGCATGACATTCTAACATTTACAGATGGAGAATATACCTGTTATGCACTGAGGAAAACGCCACATTTCATAAGTACATAAATATCTGTCAGAGCATCTGATGGCGTAAGCTGCGTTGAACTATATGCCTTAACTATGTCTTACAAGTTATTTTGAAGCATGTCTCAAGTTTAGGACAAATTGGATTATGCACTTCCCTGCAGCAGCTCACTGCTGTCCTCCACTATTTTTTCAGATGCACTCATAATATCAATCTACTGTATATCGATATAAACTGGTATATAATATATCATTATATACATTTTTGAAATGTATACAGTTACTGTCATAACTTGTTTTCATGACACATTTTTTATATATTAAATAATTAAGACATTATTAACAGGTAAAGTAAATATAATTGAATATAATAAGCTAATATAGTGCATATATTTAGTGAAATGCTCATTGCTCTAGCGAACTAACAGGCTGTGGACACTAAATGACTTGCCCGAGGTGAATGTAATGCTACACGAGATGATATTATTCTCAAGCTGTTTTTCTGTCTTTACGTGGTTGAAACACTGGTTGAGAGATTATGTGTATATCTAGATGGTCTGTTCTTCTTCTTCTGTGCTTTTCCCTGTTGTGGCAGTTAGCAAACAGCGCCCCCTTCTGGGTTGGATGGTGGACCGCCTGTGACTTTTTGTATTCCTCGTCTTACTGTATGCACCGTGACGGTTCGGGATGAATACATGTCCTGTTAAACCCCTAAAGTCAATACTGTAGGGGTGGGGTTTAAGCAGACTAAATGGTTGGAGAAGTCCTGCATTAGTCACCAGAGAGAAGTCTGTTGTTTTACCGGAAGATTGAGTTATGACATTTTGATTGAACATCAGGCCACATTAAAAAAAATTGAAATGCATGAATGAATCATTCACAATGCATTCACAAAAAATCATTGGATGAATTTTCATTTCATGCCAACTTCAAATCACCACGTCTCCATATTGTGTTTAAAAGTGGCTGAACTTGTTTGCTGAATAATTATTTTGCGAAACGTGGTAGTAATAGTGTTTCCCATGAGAATCTGTCCACATTCAAGAGGAGAGGCATTGGGATGCACTAGACCTAGAGTTTTCTTTGTGACCATACATAGGGTTTGTTTACACTTTAAAAAAAAAGAAAAAAAAGACTCTCTTCAACATGTATTTATGGAAACGCAAGGAGTTTCCTGGTTTTTATGTATTTTTGCCTATGCATTTCAATTCATTTGTGACAAACCCTCTTTGATGTGGTCTTGTTTTCCCCTCCCTCTCCCTCCACAGCTGAAGAAAATCAGATCTCTGCTGGTTGCTGGGGCAACAGACTACGATTGTTTCTACCAGCACCTGCGCCTATTGGATGGCTCATTTAAGCTTTCGGCAAAAGACCTGCGTTCTCAGGTGGTGCGGGAGGCTTGCATCACGGTGGCGTGAGTGTCTGATTGACATCTTGAACAATGTTAAGCTAAGCATGTATGCAGATTATTGAGATCTGTTTTCCATCAACTGCTTAATTAGTGGCTGGAGATGAGTCGACAAGCTATTAGAGTGAAGCAATTCCTATTTTCAGTCTACTGAATTTTGATTTGTGTATTCTTGCAGTTGTTTTGTGTTCATTGTAAAGAGCACCAATTTATTGTTATGTTTTCACAGGTATCTTTCCACACTATTAGGGAATAAGTTTGATCATGGAGCAGAGGGAATCGTTCCAGTGCTCTTCAATCTCATCCCTAACTGTGCCAAAGTGATGGCTACATCTGGAACAGCAGCCATACGCATCATCATACGGGTGAGAAACAGTGGTGTGCAGGAGTTCATTCTGTCTGACTGCACTGTGTCTGTGTATTTTGACTGTTTGTTTTTGTATTTTCAGCACACTCATGTCCCACGACTAATTCCTCTCATCGCTAGTAACTGCACGTCAAAGTCTGTGGCCGTCCGGAGGTGAGATGTTAAAACTGCTTCTACACACTATAGCTGAACACGGCAAGAATATTAGGTAACACTAATTTATAGTGTCCTTTTTACATGCTACAGTTATGTAAATTATGCATAATTATGTGCAACTAATCCTAACTTTATAGTAAGTACATATAGTTAATTAATATTACTCAGTACTTAAATATAAAATTAAACTGTAACAAGGACACTTTAAAATAGTGTAACCGAATATTATATATTTGTGTTTTCTATCTATCGTTCTATCGTTCTTTCTTTTCTTTCTTTCTATTGTTCGTTTGTTTGTTCTATCTATCGTTCTGTCGTTTGTTCGTTCTATCTATCGTTCGTTCTTTCGTTCGTTCTGTCATTCGTTCGTACTAGCATTCTATCTATCTGTCGTTCTATCATTCTATCTGTCGTTCTATTTATCTATCACAATTTGGACCAAACAAGTGTTAATGTAGACATTTAATACAAGAAGTAAAACTCAGTAAAAACTTAATCTATAATAACCTTTTTTTCCAGTGATTGTTTCTCACTACTTGCTTAAATTATTTATATGTACAAAGAGAGAAATTTTTTTTTTTTCCCTTTTTTATAAATTTGTTACTAAACATTGTAAAATATGTCCCTATACAGCGTAAATCCCTTGAGAGTGATGACAAACAAATATCTAAACCAGTGTTCGGCTCGATTAATTGACATGGCCAGTTTGAAAGAACTGATTTGTGGAAACTCTTTAGCCAATGAGGATTAAACCAGACGTAGTCTTTAAGAGCATAACTGGCTAAATAAATAAATAAGCACCTTATGATGTTGTTTAATTTTATATTTCAGCAGTCTTCATGAATATATTTTGTAACTATTCAATTTATCTCCCAACCCTCTTGAGCACTTACCAAGTTTACAGACCTGTGTGAATTCATTACTGAATTCTCTTTCTTCCTCTCTCCATCTGACAGGCGCTGTTATGAGTTCTTGGATCTTCTGCTGCAGGAATGGCAGACTCACTCTCTGGAGAGGTACCACCACAGCTCAGGCTAAACTAGTGCCTACTGGTGTTGAAAGGCCAGCACTGCACAACATGACCTCTCTTTCCTCTGTGTCTCAGGCATGCGGCGGTGTTGGTGGAGAGTATTAAAAAGGGAATCAGAGATGCAGACTCAGAGGCTCGAGTCGAGGCCAGGAAGTGAGTGGTGTCCTCAAATTACTTCATGTATTTTGCTGTTTCCTGTTGTGTTTTATATTTATGTTGCTCTCTCTCAGGGCATACTGTGGGCTGCGGGCTCATTTCCCTGGGGAGGCGGAGTCTCTGTATAACTCATTAGAACCGTCCTATCAGAAGACACTTCAGCCGCATCTAAAGAGCTCGGGCAGCGTGGCGTCCCTCCCGCAGTCAGATCGCTCGTCCTCCAGTTCGCAAGAAAGCCTTAAGTAAGAATATCTCACTCACCCGCGTCCGACTACACCATTAAACAATGAAATTAAATAAGAGCTCTGTATTTTTTCTCTCTTCTTTTTCAGTCGGCCGCTGTCAAAGTGGTCAGCCGCTCCAGGCAGAGGTGAGATCCTCAGTGTGTGTGTACATGTTGGAATATGTGTATTGGTAATTGACGCCTGTCATGTTCTTTTATCACTCACTATTTTGGTTAAAATTTATATAAATGCATTAGGAATATTTTAGGGCCTGACAAATAGGCTAAACACCTTTTTGCCTTTACTAGATCACATAAAATGCTTTTTAAAAGTACATATATTCCATATAGTTCAAACATTTCATGCGTAATTATCAAAATGCTGTATAAGTTTGGGCGTGAGACTGCAGGATGTTAACTTTCCAAAGTACCCATGTAAGTCACGTTTTCATAGCAGGATTTGTTATTGTTAACAAACTATTGAAGTCATTTTTGTTAATTGAAATAAAGTTGAAATAAATAATATATCGGTATTAGATGGGGAAACTTAAACTCAAAAATATTTTATTTAATCTTTTAAATTAAAATTAGAAATTAAGTACTAAAATGACTAAAGCTGAAATAAAATAAAGTAAAGCTAATTAGGAATAATAAAAATCTAACAATTACTAAAACAAAAATTTAAATGACAACTGGACAATATAAAAATAATTTTAATAATAAAATATAAAACAAAATTTTATAAAAATATAAAGATTTTTTGTTTTTAGATGCCATGATCTTCCATGCTTCATTTAAAAATGTATATGCATGTAACACACATTGTATTTGTTTTTTTCTGTTACTTTAGTGCCAGCGAGTTCAAAATCATCAGGATCTCCAGGCTCATTACAGCGTTCCCGCAGTGATGTGGATGTTAATGCAGCCGCCGGTGCTAAAGTCAGACACAGCGGACAGGCTGGAGGGGCCGGCCGAGTCACGGCAGGCCTGACCCCCGGATCATACGCATCTCTCGGTAGGAGCCACATAAAGTTCATGCACAGTTTTATCAATGCTTGAACCGGCAGAAGAGGTCACACTCTCCTCATACGCAATAGAAACTGATGTGAAGAATTGTCTTAAAGTGTAACTTAAACCCTTGTATTGTTACAATATTGGTAGTATATGTAAATGAACAATGTTTACTCGTTCTCCGTGTTATCTGGACAGTGAAATTCCTGGGGGTTTTTTTGTCAGCAAAAGACTTTTGACAGCTCTAGAGCCTTCATGAAAACTAGAGTTCCCCGTCGCGGTGTTCTCTTCATATTTATGATTCTTTGCAGCCTTTAACCACTTCCTACAACACACTGGATCCTTCACTGGAAACCGAAAATTAACATTTACTCTTTGAATTCTTGCACCCTGGAATAATACAAGTCGACACCATTATGACAAAGTTTGCTAAGAAGTATTTCCTACTAAAGCAAGGCGGTATTTGACTCTGGTCAAGCCTATCCAGTAGAAGCAGACTGGGAGTGGCCTTGGTTGACAACATGCCCAGTGCATTATGGGTGTTGAAGTTTTCCTACCTATTTGCTAAAAGGGAAGACAACAGCCTTTTTTCGGTTTTCTCTAGTCAGGTATCACCGATTTCACTTTTTTTGCCTTTCTACTGCATAGGCAGCCAAGTTTTATTGAAAGCCCTTTTTGCGAGCAGTAAATTACCCCTTTAATTCTTAAAGGTTACATGTGTGTGTCTGTGCGGTTGTTGACGTGTGTTTGTGTTTTTTGTTCTAACTGGTTTGCTGTGCTCCTCTCTCTCTTCTTTGGCTTAAGATGATGCCTCTGATAAAGATGGTAAGATCATCTGCCGTTTGCTCATCCCTTCTTCATCTTCTCCTTTTCTTACTTGTCCCCTTCCCCTTTCTATTGGCCTTCTTTCCTGCTCATATAGCTCATGCTTTCCTACTGTATGACTTTGAATCGTTGATCAGTATTTTGGTGATTTTATATATGTGTATCTGATCTATATTAAATTATGCTAGGAAGAAAGTTGCTTTTTGTTGTAGTCATTTCAATGCTTTGTAGGTATAATAGGGGAAACCCGATCCTCTCACGCATAGTGGGTGGAGCTCATTGTGTGTGATGTAGTGCTGCTGCTGTCTGCTGGTGGCGTGTGGTATTGCAAGAATATGACTCATCTGCCTTTCAGCTTGTGGTTGTGCCAAGTTGAATTGCTTCATTAAAAATCTCCCGTACTGATCTGACACTCTCCTCTTATTCTGTCCATTCTGTCCCATCGTCTTTCCTGTAACGCAATCATTAATAAGTTCCCTCAATCACAGGACTGGCCAGTGGGTGGTTGTGGAGGGCCAGCGAGACACTCTGGAAATCTTTTTGATTTATTATTCAGTTGTTGATGTGTTATGATTTGGCCTGATGACTTACAGCATGTTTGTTGCTCTCCAGGGCGACTACGGACTAAGCAGACTTTATCAACAGCATCTAGTATGGGCAGCAGTCAGGTCGACTCGAGAGGGCGGACCAGATCAAAGATGGCATCTCAGTCACAACGTATGTACCTACAATGTTCATACTCATTCAACGTCTGCACAAATATTCTAGATGAATATTATATACATTTACTCATACGTCTTATGTTGTCATTTTGCTCTCGCTCCTTACCATAAACCGTATCAATGTAACACAACTCTCATGTAAATTAGTGGTCAGTAAATGTCTGTAAGTGGAAAATATTTGCCAATAGAGGAATGTACTGAGTGCAAACTCACAAAAATGATCCATACACTAATTTTATACTTAGTCATTCCTATTATGCAGTACGTTTGAACACAAGCATTTTTCATTTTTTTGAAGTTTTTGAAGGTATTTCTGTGAAAGGCTAAACCAGAATTTCAGCTCAGACACTTACACTTTGACTATTTAAATAAAATATATATTATGTATATATACAAAGTTGTTTATTTATTCATGTATTTTTTATATTTAAAAAGTACTATAAAAAAATATGTAATTTTATTGCTCATCAAGGCTGCAAAAAATACAAGGCTGTTTAAAAAACAATAATGTTTTTAAAACATCATTTTAAATTTTAATATATACTTAAATAGAAATGCATTCCTTTATAATTTCAAGAAATATTTGTTATCATTATCAATGCGGAAAACAGTTTAATATTTTTGTGGAAACTGATAAAGGTTTTTTCATTATTCTTTGATTTAATTAAAAGTTCAAAAGAAGAGCGTTTATCTTAAAATCTTTTGTAACGTTATAAATATATTTACTGTCGCTTTTGATCAATTTAAAGCATCCTTGCTGAATAAAAGCATTAAAGGGTTAGTTCACCCAAAAATGAAATTTCTATCATTTAATTACTCACCCTCATGTCGTTAGAAACCCCGTAAGACCTTCGTTCATCTTCGGAAAACAAATTAAGATATTTTTGATGAAATCCAAGAGGTTTTTTTTTATGCTTAATAGAAAGCAACAAAATTACCAAATTCAAGGCCCAGAAAAGTAGGCGTTCTGACATAGAACATGGAAGCGCTGATGTAAAAAGCGTAGGAGAATGACAGGGGAGAGGCAAATTTGTTGAATAAAGTCATTATTTTTGTTTTGTTTTTGCACACAAAAAGTATTCTCGTCACTTCATAACATTAAAGTTGAACCACTGTAGTCACGTTGACTGTTTTAACAATGTTTTTACTACTTTTCTGCACCTTGGATTTGGTCATTTTGTTGCTTTAGGATAAAAAAAAATCCTCTCAGATTTCATCAAAATATCTCAATTTGTGTTCCGAAGATGAACGAAAGTCTTACGGGTGTGGAACGACATGAGGGTGAGAAATTAATGATGATAATTTCATTTTTGGGCGAATTAACCCTTTGATTAATTTTTACAAAATGACCCAGTGCTTGTGCTTATTTTATACACAACATAAGCATGCGGTGAAACATGACTGTAAACAGTCTTCCCTCATACCACGTGCTGTAACACATTGTCATCTGCATGCCAGTGTGTATGTGAGAGATTATCAGGAGTCATCCTGCTCTAAGGATGTAACCCACAGCTCCTCCAACTGTTTCTGTGCCTCTAGGTTCCGACGATTCTGATTGCACGCCAGGTACCCTCGTCTGACATGTTGGCGAGTGTGTTTAGTCCATGCAAACGTGTGTGTGTGTGTGTGAGCGAACAAATGTTTGTATGTCCCTTGAGTGGCCTGCATGCTGTGTGGTCTTCACTTGGGTGTGACGGTATCAGTCCATTTCTGCCTGCAGGCGTGTAGAAACACAAACTCTCAGACACATCGGTTTAGCAGTGTATGTTGGGCGGCCTAGGCTGCCTAAACATTTTGAGAGTGTTGATGGAACTAAAGCAGTGGCAAACACAACCATGATGTTTTTCATCTTTTGTGTGCCTTCATGGTGGTGTCGTGAAGTAACGTCAGTTGCAATGCTGTTGCAGGGCTTCTTAAATCTATGTGCGCGTCTCATACTGATGTTTTCATTTGCAGGCTGATGGTTTTTTATTCATTTGTATGATGTGTGTCAAAACAACACATTGACAGCATGTTGTGTTACCCCATAATGCATTTGTATACGTTTAATATGCTGTTCCTCCTCCCACTCAATGGGTCTCTGGGACCCATCCCCGCTCCCTAATCCTTCCCCCTCATTGGCTCAGGATCACAGTCTGCTACCCCTGTTGGTGGTAAGATTTTCAACATATTTCACCTGTCATTTATTCACTTAGTCCAGTCACTCCCATCCTGTGGGCCTCCACTAGTCTTACATCTTCCCTTGTCCTGATTCACGGAAAAAACATGGGTTTTACCATCAGCCCCCACTCTCTTCACTGCATGGAGGGTGTGTCGCTTGGCTCACTTTGGATGGTTTTTTTTTCCCCCTCCTTCTCTCTTTTCAAACCTGTGAATAACTTGAACCTTACATTACGGCTGGGCGGTATGACGTTATATGGTGTTCGTTTATACCGTTTCTGCTTTTGCTGTGAATCTGCTACACAGATTCCTCTATATCTATGGTGCGATTTTAAAAATAAACCCACAAAATGGCAGAAAACTTCAAAGTGGAGTCTTTGCTTTAACTCAAGTTTTATGTAATATGAAGCTGTTTCAGTACGGGTTCTTTCATCTGTCATGAATCATCTTACCTTTTTGGTTTGAGATGCATTTACTATGAAAGCATTTAAGCCTCTAAATGATGATAAAATAGTTATTAGTTCATAGTTGTGTAACATTTAAAATATATTTGCTTTAATTTCCATCAACAATAACTATTGTCAGATTTATATTAACAAGATTTAAGAATTTGGTCATATCGCCCACCCCTACTTTACATGTCACTGTGTGGGGAAATTTAAAGATTTGGTAATTGGTGTGTCAAAGTGCAGCGTGAGCATGTTCATTTGTGTTTGTGTAGTCTCTGTAGTCATAGAAACATTTTCACTAGGTAAACCTCATTCTTCCCTTTTGGTCTTGACACAATCAGAGTCACAGCACTAGCACTTTTATGTCAAACTGTCATCTGTATCTGTGATTGGTATTGTGGTGTGAATCATTGATGTCTGGATAAACAACAAAAATTTCAGCATAGTTATGAGGATAAGTTGTTGGTGATGTTTGGCTTTGGTGGACAGTAAAGTAATTTTTGCTGTTTATTACATAACTGTTTGTGTGTTCATATAAAAACGGTTATCGTTAGGATGAGGTACATTTTCAGTGGTCTGTCAGTCTCACAGTTTTTGTTTTTTTCATTTTCTGTATATTTACAGCGGGTTCTCGCTCGGGTTCCCCAGGCCGGGTTTTGACCAGTACAGCTCTGAGCACGCTCAGTACGGGAGCTCAGCGTGTGTGTGCTGCTCCGGGCTCCCACCGTCGCAGCCGGATCCCACGCAGTCAAGGCTGCAGTCGAGACTCCAGCCCCACCCGTCTGTCTGTTGGTAAGAACTGCTTTCTGTCTGTGACCGTGATGATCTCCTCAGTTATGTTTTCTCTCTGATGAATAAAAGATCTTCTTTATCAATGAGTGTTCATTGAATCTGTTGGCACATAAGATTATAAAGTGTTGCAATTGGCCCCAAGACTTCTGTAGGCCTTCACATAAAGGGGTGACAGAGTTCTTACCAAAACTGAAATGTTTTCTTTCAATCAAAGCTCCTTCAAACATCAGCCACATCTACAATGGATCGAAAGGAGGTATGATTTTTTTTTTCCGCCAGCCATCCCATAATGATAATCCTTCTGCCTGTCTGAGCTGGGGCTGACATCCTAATGGTGTTTCATGCTGGAGGTTGTGCTGTGTTGCGTGTAACATGCTGCTTTGAGAAAGCAGAACATGCCGTCTCATTAACCTGCTGGGTCTTCCCTTGTCTGCTGTGATGTTAAACCTCACAGCTTGGTGCTGATCTTTGCAAAATGAGTGAATGAATAAAGTCCATCTCATGAATGCAGATGAACGTTGAACACTGCTTAAGAGACAGGATATAAAAGCAAACATCCAGACTAGCCACCTCCCACATAATAACATTCACCCTTTTATTCCTAACCTTTTAACTGTTCTTCCTGTCAGTGAATGTCTGCTCATTTCTTATCTATTCCTTTAATCTGTGCATGGACTCTAGAAAATAATTCAAATATTGATGTTTTTTTGTTGTCTTCCTGCTTATTTTATGTGAGGTTCCTCAGGGCTCTGTATTGGGCCCTCTCTTTTTCCTCAAAGTTCATTGTCATTTCATTGCTTAACAAAACTCAATGTAATTGTTACGGCTATTCCTTTTATATTTCTCCTACTTTGTTTGTCTGTTATACCCTCCAATGTCTCTGTTCTTCTTTATCTTTTTTTCTCTCTCCTCTTTTCTTGGTGTTTTCTTGGGGGTGGGTCAGCGAGGGGTAGTCGTATACCACGGCCTAGCGTGAGTCAGGGCTGCAGTCGTGAGGCCAGTCGAGAGAGCAGCAGAGACACCAGCCCTGTGCGCTCCTTCACGCCACTCGGTGAGTAACCACGGCAACCATTTCAACTACCAGGACCAATCAGCTTCAACACAGCAAGGGGTCTAAACGATTAGACAAGAACATGCCATGTTGAAACATCAAGTGATTTGCTTCATTTGAAACTGGAAGTCAAGCTTTTGCACATTTGCACATTTTGCTCTTTGCTGGACTGTTTGCTTGAAACTTTTTGCAGCTGACAAACACAAGTGTTTGTATAGCAATGCAGCAGCACAGCTGGCACACATTGCATTAAGAATATCTTTGGGGTTAAAAATCCCCACATGGTTCAGCTTGATCAGGAAGCAGTTTCCCCCGCCTCATCTACTGATGGATGCTGACACAAGTTTCATCTGAGATGGTTCATCAATGCAGCACACCAGAGAAATTATCTTAAATGTAAAACCTTAGACAGGAATTTTTAGGAATAACCTTAATAGTCAACATGAAATTAAAATTCACCGTTTACTTTTTAATGCACATTCCTCATTAATACCTGCCATACTTTTATCTCTTGTTGAATATTCGGTTTTGCACAAAAATGTGATTAAAGGAATAGTTCACCCAAAAAATGAAAATTATCCTACAATTTACTCACCTTCAAGCCATCCTAGGTGTATATGACTTTCTTTTTTCAGCCAAACACAATCGGAGTTATATTATAAAATATCCTGGCTCTTCCAAGCTTTATAATGGGAGTGAATGGTACATTCGATTTTGAAGCCCAAAAAAGTGCGTGCGTCCATCCATCCATCATAAAAGTAATCCATACGGCTCCAGGTGGTTAATGGAGGCCTTCTGAAGCGAAGCGATGTGTTTTTGTGAGGAAAAATATCCATATTTATAACTTTATAAACTATAATCACTAGCTTCCGGTAACGGCCATACACAAGTCTAGTTCCGGTGGAAGAGTGACCTCTGACCCGATGCATGACGTATTGAAGAACGAGGAAGCGCAAAGGATAGAGCAAAACAAAACACCGTTCTCGAATTAGAAGTCTAAAATGAGAATTTTTAAAGAGAAATATCGGAGACCTACCTGATTTCGCTTCAGAAGGCCTTTATTAACCCCCTGGAGCCGTATGGATTACTTTTATGATGGATGGGCTTCAAAATCTAAGGTACCATATTCACTCCCATTATAAAGCTTTGAAGAACCAGGATTTTTTATTGTATAACTCTGATTGTGTTTGGCTGAAAGATGAAAGTCATATACACCTAGGATGATTTTCATTTTTGAGAGAATTATTCCTTTAAAGAAGAAAAATGGTTTGTGAATGCCATTTCTTGTTGACAATTACATAAGTTTAAAGTACTAAGTTTGACAGTTACATAAATATGTGCAACCTTTCTGACAAATGGCCATAGTCCTCAGTGTGCCAAATATTTGTAATGCTACTTTGTACATACTTCAAAATCAGAGATCATGTATTTTTTGTTTGTTTGTTTGTTTGTTTGTTTGTTTGTTTGTTTGTTTTTTTGAGAATCAACATTTTCACTTCACATTTGAGTGGCACAAAGTTCAAAGTGGATAAGATAAGAACATTTAAGATAGAGACTGTCCACTTCCAGTGATATTTTTGATGTTAGGTATGACACATTTAAAACTCACTTTTAGAAAAAAGTTTTTTGAGGGGTAACCTGATGAAAATATTCCTGCTGTTATGCAGAACTGGACTAATATCCTTCAGTACTGACACTTGAAGTGTGTGAAATGTGTGTGTCACAGCAAGGCATGTGTGTGGTTGGTGATGGCACATTCTCACATTACTGCTAATTGGGAGTTTCTCTGGTGAGCTCTAACACTGGCCTGGTTATTTACGCGTGTGCGCTTGTTTGCATTCTTGTGTGTGTGTTGCAGCATCCCGGCATTATTCGCGCTCAACTGGTGCTCTTCATGCCCCAGATGCCTTCGGGGCAGCAGGTGAACTGTCACCCCAGCGGCTCAGGACTCTTTTCAAAAACTTTTTTTTTTTTGTCATTGCCACTTTTTGAATTTTAGTTTTTCATCTCATCCTTCTGCTTCTTTCAGTTTAGCCTCCATCGGACCTGCATGCTAAGTTTAGTTTTAGTCATAACAATTGTTCCTCCCATCAATAACAACCATAGATTCACGTGGAACACTTATTGTCACTTATTATTTTTCCTGAATTTAACCAGTTTTTTCCGTGTGTCCTTGTTTTTTGAATTGTTTTTTGTTGTTGTTGGTTGGGTGTTTGTGGTTATTTTTCATAAATGTTTTATATTGTGATAATTTGTTTTTGGTTATCTAGTCTCAGTGTCTTTATTGTTGAATTATTTTAATTAATTGCTCAATATTGATGAGATCACTGCATGCGTTTTTTGTTTGGGCATATTGGTGTTTTATTTGTATTTGTGTTTATGTGTGTGTAAAATATATGATGTGTGTTGTAGGTTCTGGGTTGGGTATGTCTCAGTCCAGTCGTCTCTCATCTTCAGTTAGTGCCATGAGAGTGCTGAACACAGGATCAGATGTGGAGGAAGCCCTGGCCGATGCTCTGGTAAATATATATATATACAGTCACACACAGAAACTCTGCTTACACCCCACTCACACATAAGTTTACACACCCTTTTTTATCAGACATTTACATACCCAGAATCTCATGTTTAGCCATTTAAAAAAGATACATCATTGTTTTGTTTATATATAGCATTCAAAAGTTTGAGTAAGATTTTTATTTAAAAAAAAAAATTACCTTTATTCAGCAAGGATATTAATAGTGCTGTCAAACGATTAATCGCATCCAAAATAAAAGTTTGTTTACATAATATGTGTGTACTGTGTATGTTTATTATGTATGTATATATATATATATTTATATAAATACACACACATGCATGTATTTAACTAATATATTAATATTTACATATAATATAAATTATATTTAAAAATACATGTATACATGTAAATATTTCTTAAATAAATTTATTTGTGTGTATTTATATACACATAATAAATATACACAGTACACACACATAAATTATATAAACACAAACTTATTTTGGATGCGATTAATCGTTTGACAGCACTAGATATTAAATTGCTGTTATTTTTAACTTTCTGTTAATCAAAGAACATTGATCATAATAATAAGAAATGTTTCTTTACCACTAAATCAGCTTATTATTATTATTTCTGAAGGATCATGTGACGCTGAAGACTGAAGTAATGGCTGCTGTAAATTCAATTTTGTTCTGAAATTCTAAAATTTTAAATGATATTATTTCACAATAGTGCTGTTTTTACTATATTTTTGATTAAATAAATGCAGCTTTGGTGAGCATAAGAAACTTCTTTCAAAAATATGAAAAAAAAATTACCTACCCCAAACTTTTGAATGCTAGTTTATATACATGCTCTTGTGTAGCTATGTCAAAATTACTGGTATATCCATGCCAATTTTGTTTTTTACTATAAACATCTTACACATTCTGCGAACTTATGAAAAGAACTGTACTCTCAAAAGTAACATAACAGATTCACATAACCATTGTATCATGCGTTAAATGTCTGTCTCTAACTCATCTATCATGCTTTAACTTTAACTTTGGCTTTATTAATGCTGCCAGCTATTAGGAGATATGCGGGGCAAGGTTAGTCTGTCTGGCTTTCTGTCTGTCTTTCTGTTTGTCTCTCTGCATTAAAGCTGATGTTAAACTTAAATTTAAAGTGTTTAATTCAAACCTAAAATGATCATTTGGATTTCATTTTACATTTTTCTAAGCAGAAGAAACCAGCTCGGCGGCGGTATGACACCTATGGGATGTACTCAGACGATGATGCAAATAGCGACGCCTCCAGCGCATGTTCGGAGCGTTCGTACAGCTCCCGGAATGGCAGCATTCCGACGTATATGCGGCAGACTGAGGACGTGGCCGAAGTGCTCAATCGATGTGCCTCTGCCAACTGGTCTGAGAGAAAAGAGGGGCTGATGGGACTGCAGGCGTTGCTGAAAAACCAGCGAACTCTCAGGTAAGACATGTTTCTCATATTCCAGCTTTGCTAAATTGGCTGATTTTTGTTTCATATGTAAATAAACTCCCTCATGTTCAATGCAAGTTTGTGTTTAATTTGTTCTTTCTATCTGTTTCAGCCGTGTTGAGCTGAAGAGGTTATGTGAAATTTTCACCAGGATGTTTGCAGACCCACACAGCAAGGTACCTTCGCATGCCGCTTTCAAACACACACACACACACACTTCTACGGACATAAACCAGCATGAACTCTTGCATCACACAAAACTGCTTGACTGTATCGGATTCTGCCTCACCCACAGCCCATATTCTCGCCACAGACTCACAGATCCACACTCTCAGGCATGTTGCAGTGTACACTAACTCTCGGGTTGAGGACCGTGGCTAATCGCATGGTTTGGTTTGAGTGGATTTCTGATTCAGAACAAATTAAAAGCTCGTCTTTTTTCAACCACTGCAACGCTGGCCCAAACTTCCTCCGTAGCTTTCCTCTCTTTCATGCTTGCACTCACGCATATACATACTGGGACTGTCACAATTCCAAAAAGAAAACCGCATAAATTTCATGCAAATCGTTGGACATTAGGAAAGACCTGAGAAATGAGAGAGTTCAATATAGCATTATTTCAGTATAAGCAGTGCCGTTTGAGTTGGCATCAGGTGTCTTTTTTTATATAAATGTTAATTATTTCATCTTTAAAAAAAAAATTAATTAAAAAAATAATCAGCATCAGGAAACTTTGACAGCCCAGTCCCACACGCACACAGACTAACCCGCGTTTGAGGTGTCTCTTTCTTCTCGCTAATAACGTTTCCTGGAACCTCCTTCTGGCATTCTCTATCTTGTCGGGTAGGTCGTAGCTCCGCCCCATATATCTGATTGGTGGGCTCATGGCCCGCCCCTCTTTCTGATTTGCAGCGAGACTCCAGAGGCTTCGGCACGGCAGAATCCGGTATCAGTTCTGCCTCTTTTAAGGTACAAAAGTAATTCTCAAACTCCTGTCCAACATGATTATATTCTACAACCCCCAGATCTGTTCTTCAAGGGTCTGGAAATCCCTGGATCCTTTTTTTTTTTTTTGGGGGGGATATGTAAACTGGATATTTCGATGACAAAATAGGCTTATGCTTATGTATTTGACCTTTTTCCCCCTGATTATATTGGTGTTTTATGATGTTGTTTTAATGGAGTGCATTATTTACAGGGTTCGTACGGTCATGAAAAACCTGGAAAAGTCATGGAATTTTAAAACCGCGATTTTCAGGGCTGGAAAAGTTTTGGAAAAAGAAATAAACCAGAAAGTTTTGGAAAAGTCATGGAAATTTTTTTCAAAATATTTATGTAATAGAATATATGTTTAACTGATAATATTGGTTAAACAAACTTTGAAACTTCATAAACATGCTTAGTTTATTCGGTCCACCCGACTGCCGCATATGACCAATCACACGCGTTTCTGTCGAGCGTGATGGCCAATCAGAAGCGTTCAGATTAGTCATCGCTGAAATGAAGAGTTTCGTTCAGTCAGAATTCTGACAAACTTGCAAATTTTCCCATAATAAACAACAAAGTGCAGATTGGATGTAAGAGATTCATGTCACAGTGTCATCAGCTTCTGTGATTTTAACAGGAGTGTTTGTGAGGGCGCATAAACTCGCGATATCGGTCCCGTTCTCTGCTCCCTCTGTATACAGTTTATTCCAGTTAATATAATTTATTCATCATGCTGGTAAGATCAAATGAAGTCTTCATTTTTTTTAATGCGTAAAAAGCATTAAAATAATTCATAACTGGTTCTAAGATTGTTTTATCTTTGTAGTCAGAATATGACGTTCAGTTTCCCCAAACACAAAAACATTTAATGTATCTAATTAATCTATTATTACAATAATTAATTGAAAAATAATAAATTGACAAAAATGACACTGTAAAGAGTTCCTGTTAATTTTATAATTTTAGTAACATTACACAGTGTAAATAAACATTTATGCTATTTCAGGTGCAGCTTCTGTTCTGGGAATTTAAATATGGATGTGATCTTGTTGATGACTGATGGTTTTCAATGAGATTAATGGTAAATAGGACTAGGAGGCAAAGCTGTTTTTAAATCATCTTAGTTACGAAATATTGTATTCCAAAAGTTTCTCTAGCCCCGCAAACTTGTAAAGTTACAGTCAGTGTTACACTTTTTTTAACATCATTGCCTCGCATTGATGTATGTTAATCTGTTGCTAGGGTCAGACACAGTATTTGATCTAACCGTCTTACTGGTGTGTCAGCATTTATTTTGTATTAAACTACATAGCTTGTTGTTAATTAGTTAAGATATGCTGTGATTTGACATTTGAACATGAATTTTTATTCTTATTTTACATATATACAGACGTTTCATGGAACATTCGATCATAAATATTTACCTAAAAGTCATGGAAAAGAAATGTATTGGTAGAAATGTGTATGAACCCTGTATCTTTCTTTTAAATTTCTAGTGTGTTGAAACTTGGTGCAATAACATTTAAATTTTAAAATGAAATGATTTTCTCATTTTAAAGGTACACTATGTAACTTTTGCCCCTCTAGCGGTTAAAAAAAACAAAACTGCATGCATTTTGCGTAAGAATTTTTTTGGTTGCGCTTCGGCTCTGCGTGACTGTGCAGATAAATATGGTTATCCTTCTGCTCATTAAAAATTCACTACTAGGCCTAACAGATATAACCAGTTTAGATGGAAAGGATCTCAAGCTGACTAGCTGAAGATGTTACTGTAGCTTTACCCATTAATAGACATATGTCCTTGAAAATAAATTCAGGTCTACAATATTAACACTTATAATAGGCTTAGCGTAGGGAATCCGGGTAAGACAAAAACATGTTTCGGAAGAAGGATTGATGATGTATTGACTCATTATTTGTGAATTTTAAACAAAAAAAAGTTATAGTGTAACTTTTTAATTTAATTTAATTTACTTTTTAATTTTTATGTTGTTCCAAAAATGGTCCCACAAATGGTAAATATTATATATATCTATACATATATCTTTTTATATGTTTTTACGGAAATTCACCAGTGTGTTTGTTTCTTTTCATGCTTTTCCCTGTGGTGGAACTGTAGAGAGTAAGTTTGGTTAACTTTTGTGTACATTTTTCCCCCCTTCATTTTATTTGACTGCTTGTTTGTTTTTGTGCCGTGTCTCTATCCAGAAACTGAGATGCTGCTCTAATAAATACCTGGAAAGCATTTATTCAGTTTTTGGCTGTGTGTTTGGGACTGAGCACTAACAGGACAATCTACTTTACTAATATACTAATCAGTAACAAAAGAGGATGATGAAATGTGATGTCTAACAGATGACACAGATGTTGTTGATCCTGCTATTAATCTGTGGCTTTGCTGTTAACTAATCAAGTACATCTAAAAAGTGTAAACATCAATATCCCATCAGTAATCTGAATATTTGATGTTTCAGAATATTGTTGTAATTTAACAATTAGCATGAAGTTTCTTTATTTTTATGTTGCATTAATGTTTTTAAAGAGACAAATCTGGATTTTTTTTCCCAAGCAGGTAAATAACTAAGTAGTGCCTTTTATCTTCTAAATAAACTGCTGGTTAAATCATAGTGTGCCATTTGAAATCATTTAATTCTTTTTCATATAAATTGAAACAAAAGTTTGAATATCAGATCACAGAGAATTCTCAAATATTCCAAAGGTATCAATGTTAACTTTCAGTTTCCCCATATTTCTGTATTTTATATTTCCCCATATCACTATTAGTAATTATATAGAGACCATTAGAGCTGCACAATTAATCAATAATTTCAAAGATCACAATGTTGATTCAAACAGCCACACAACCTAATTCCTAACTGATGATTTGGCTATGTCTATTAAAACTTTGACAAGTACAATCACAGCGAAAATTCAAATCTGATTGTCAAAACATTGTCAAAATGGAGTAAATCACCTTTTGAAAGTAACTTGACGCTTCAAATAAAGATGGTCAATTACATCGTAACACCAGTAGGCGGCATTATTGTCATTGAATCATTCATTCAGATTTAAAAATAAATAAATTAAATATTAATTAAATAGACTGCAGCAATTAACATTTTGTCAGATCCTCTAGTAAATTATTTTGTTTAGTTGTCTGTTCCAAATCGTGATTTTGATTTTAAACAAAAAAATTGTGATTCTCAATTTATCCAGAATCACGCAGCTCTAGAGACCATCGTGATGAAATATAATTTGTGCCTTTTCCATCGCCTTTTATACAAAGTGTTTTTTTTTTTGTTTTTTTTGTTTTTTAAAGCCCCTTTTCCACTGAAATTAACCGGGACAATTTTTCCCAGGAACTTTTTTCCCCTTAGACCTGTTGCTGTCTGCATTTCCATCGCCGTCTAAAGAACCGTGAAGATTAGGCAAATTATAGTCCGGTGACGTAGGACTGCGCGCAAATTTCCAGTTCCCGCTGGATTTCGTCCTCCGCATATAAGCTTAATAAAGCCTGAACCTCATCGTCAGTCCATCGGTTGTATTTTTTAAACTCCATTGTTGATTCAAATAGCAAACAACTCTTATTACACGCACCGCAACAGACTTTTAAAAATGGTGGTTGAAATAAAATGCTGCGAGTCAACCAATCAAAGTGCTGCGTGAACTCAACCAATCAGCATGTTCAGTGCCCAAGTCCCACCCCCGAAAGTTCCTGAACTTTGAAAAAGTACTACCTCGTGAGCAGGGACTTTCTGAGGGAGAAATTTTTACCCAAAACTTCATTTAGACCCTGGTTCCTGCAGCCGAAACACACCGAGTACCACCCCAAAGACCCTAGTTCCTGCGGTGAAAACGTGGCTTTGGTTACTTTACGCTCTGATGCTATCCATTTGGAGATGTTTTTTTAATTGTGTATCTTGCTTATCACAGTTTCAGATGAAGGTGGAAGATGACATTGGCACTTCTTATACATTTTCCTACTTGGAGATAAAAATCATTGCAACATTAATATTTGCCATAACTATCTCTAACAAATGAACAATGAATGTCCTCTGACTGAACAAGATGAATGCATGAATCAACCCTGATTACTTTTGTAAAATGTTTATGCGTTTTTGTTCATTTATTGTATACTTCTGATGTCTGTTTTGCTGATGCTGTTTGTACAGGTGTTCAGCATGTTTCTGGAGACACTTGTGGACTTCATTGCGGTTCATAAGGAGGATCTGCAGGACTGGCTCTTTGTGCTGCTCACACAACTGCTGAAGAAAATGGGAGCGGACCTGCTCGGCTCAGTACAAGCCAAAGTACAGAAAGCCCTAGACGTCACAAGGTGTGTTACATGGAAAGCTGTTATTTTGATGGTCCACTTTAGACATTCTACTAACTATAAGTAACTTTGCAACTACATGTCAACTTATTCTACTAACACAAACCCTAACCTAACAGTCTACTAATACTCTAATGACTGGTAGTTGATTTGTAGTTGCAAAGTTACTTATAGTTAGTAGAACATCTAAAGTGGACCATCGAAATAACCCTGGAAGCTATTATTTCGGCAATGCTTTGAAATCAAGGGTCCTCAAGAATAATTGTTTTCTCTTGTCTTTCTTCAGAGAATCTTTCCCGAATGATCTGCAGTTCACTATCCTAATGAGATTCACAGTTGACCAAACACAAACACCAAACTTAAAGGTAAGTGCTTTTTTTTTTTTTTAGTGACATTGTATCTTCTCACTGTGTGGATGAGCGATTAGGGCTGACAGTGTGCAACATGCTGGTGTCAGAGAATGTAAAAGTAACACTGATCGTGGCTGTCAGGTCTTGCTTTGGAGTTTCAACAGGATGTCATGTGCTGGCTCAATGTACTTAGGTTGTTATTACTCCTCCATAAAAGCTCATGCAAACCACAAGGACATTGTTTTGCATAAGAATCTCCAACCTCTACCTCAGTGTTTCCTGCACCGAATATGAAGAGCCACTGTTTTAGTTGTTGTATTGCTATTGTGTTGTCGAATTTATAAACCAATCACCCAATTGATACCGTTCTTATTTTGAAAGATTTTGTTTATTTATTTTACAATACTAAAACTGCACAATTGATAGGGTCCCAGTTATTTTAATGGTATTTATTAATATCTTGTATAATCTATTTGTTTGTCATTTTTAATAGTTTTTTTTTTAAATAATTATTTCTATATAGCTTTATTTTTATTTCAGTTTTTTAATTTTAGTAGTTTTATTGCTTCAAATTAAGCTTATTTATTTCAGTTTGTTTCCAAGGCGCAATTTCTAGTTTTTGGTTTTGGTTTTTCATCTTATTTCAGCATTAATTTAATTCCCAAAAACATTTTTTTTTTAATTGTTTTAATTTACAAAACCAACAGGTAACCAACGTTACATGACAATCTATTGATAAATGTGGGGGAAAAAAAATAAAAATTGCATATCTGTGTTTCAGAGTTTAAATAATTTTATTTAAATAAATAAAAAATGATATGTGGGGAAAAAATTGGGTTACATTTTATTTTAAGGTGTCCGTGTTACAGTGTAATAATACATTTTACGTACCGAGTAATATTAATTAACTACATGTACTTACTATAGTGTTAGGATGAGGGTTGGGTTTGGGTTGGGTTAATTGCATGTAATTATTTATAATTGATAGTTAATACTACACTTTGTAGTTGGGTTAAATTAAAATGCCCAGCACGTTGGGGAAACATTTAAACCAAACTCAGGGTAAAACAACCCAATTGCTGGGTTTGCCCATTTTCAACCCAACTTGGGTTGTTTTTAACCCTGCATTTTTAGTGTACAATAACTACATGTAGCAAGGAAACTGTAAAATAGTTTTAGCAAAAATTGTATTGCTATTATTTAGCAACTTTTGTGTTGACGTCTCCGGCTGCAACAATAAAATCCTGTAGGAAACCCTGCCCTACACTAATCCCATAACCACATTTGCCCAACACCCCTCTAACAAAACCATCTCCCTTTCATCTACCTCACATTCGGCATCTTTTTTCAGCAGTATTACTTATTAGCGCCCCCTGTCCAGTTTTCTCCCCCTTATCTGCGTGTCTGTCTGGGGCTCCCTTCATTGATTTGCTCTCCCTCTCTCTCTCTGAAGCCGGGGAAAAGGCGCTGTTGCTGGTACGGGGGCGGGGCTATAGAATTGCTTCCCCTCAGAAAGCGACGGCATGCTTGCACACTGCAGGAAAATATCCAAGTGTGGAACCAAGCAGTACAGGTCAGTGAGACACAGGGGAAGCAATTCTGTAACGCGCAGCTCCCATAACCTAAACCCCTCAGCTAAGCTCGACTTATATCCCGCCAAATCCAGTTTCAAAAGTAACCCACAGTGAGAGAAGTTACTCACGGAATCTTCATACACAGAATTCCGTGCATAATTCACACCTTCACCAGCACAACTTGATAAGGAATGTTTCTCGAGCAGCAAAATTCAGCTTTGATCACTTGAATAAATTATATTTAAATTCAAATAGAATTTTAATTTGTAATAATAATTCACAATTTTACTATTTTACTGTATTTTTGATTAAATAAATGCAGAAGAGAAGAGCACAAAAGACTTCTTTCAGAAACATTTTAAAAATCTCACCGACCACAAACATTTGAAAGATAGTGTAGAAAATGTGGGGGGGAAAGGATTTTTTGTGGCCTAGTTATTGCCTTTATCAGTCAGTCTTGACAGAAGCAGGTTGATGTTTGAAGAGGGGGACGTCAGTGAACGAGAGCAAGGCACAACACAAATACACAAGCTTTTTGCATTTGAAACGCTGTGCCCAATCACACCCGTCATACTCACTCCAACTTCCCCCTGCTGTCTTGCTTCATTTCATGGATTTAAGAATAGCTGTGAATATGTGAGTTTGTGTGCTTGTCTGAAACTGATGGACTGCTGCCTTGATGTGTGGAAACATTTGATTCTGATTGATCTTTTATGTGAAGAAGATTAATTGAAGGAGGGTTTGTGATTGAGATCAAATGTTTTTGAGTGAATGTTACTGTTTTCTTGGATTACATAATATGCCTTAGATGATTTTCTTGCAGAGTTGTAACATAAAAATAATGTTTCAGGTGAAGGTGGCCATTTTGAAGTACATAGAAACACTGACACTACAAATGGAGCCGCAGGATTTTGTCAACTCAAGTGAAACCAGACTGGCAGTGTCGCGTATCATTACGTGGACCACCGAACCCAAGAGCTCTGACGTCAGAAAGGTACAAGAAATTGTGTGCTTATTACATGAATGATATTTCAAATGTTTCTGCATTTTCAGCTTTACAGTAGTTTGTTTTTAGATCTCCTCTGGTGGAGTTGATTGGTTTGAAGGTCTAATTATGTGCTTTGATTACAGGCAGCGCAGTCGGTGTTGATCTCGCTGTTCCAGCTGAACACACCAGAGTTCACAATGCTTCTTGCTGCATTACCTAAAACCTTTCAGGATGGAGCCACCAAACTGTTGCAGAACCACCTACGGAACACAGGAAACACAGCCCAGGTGATTAACCTTAAATCTTTTAAAGGATTCGTTCACTTCAGAATCAAATTTCCTGATAATTTACTCACCCCCATGTCATCCAAGATGTTTATGTCTGTCTTTCTTCAGTCGAAAAGAAATTAAGGTTTTTGAGGAAAACATTCCAGGATTTTTCTCCATATAGTGGACTTCAACAGGGACCAACGGGTTGAAGGTCCAAATGTCAGTTTCAGTGCAGCTTCAAAGAGCTCTACATGATCCCAGACGAGGAATAAGGGTCTTATCTAGAGAAACGATCTGTCATTTAAAAAAAAAAAAAAGTAATTTATATACTTTTTAACCACAAATGCTCGTCTTGCACTGCTCTGCAATGCGCATTATGTAATCACGTTGGAAAGGTCACATGTGACGTAGGCTTAAATAACGACCCAGTGTTTACAAAGCAAATGTGCAAAGACTAAGTCAAACGGTCTTTACAAAAAAAAGGTAAAACAGTGATGTCGGACGATTTTGAAGTTGGAGGAGAAAATGAGATGGAGTAAAAAACTTCCACCTTCCACCTACGTCACACGTGACTTTTGCAACGTAATACGTGGCGCATCGTAGAGCTAGTGCGAGATGAGCATTTGTGTTTTTTTTTTATATAAAAAAAAAAAATTTTAAATGACAGATTGTTTCGCTAGATAAGACTCTTATTCCTTGTCTGGGATCGTGTAGAGCCCTTTAAAGATGCACTGAAACTGTAATTTGGACCTTCAACCCGTTGGTCCCTCTTGAAGTCCACTATATGGAGAAAAATCCTGGAATGTTTCCCTCAATTTCTTTTCAACTGAAGAAAGAAAGACTTAAACATCTTGGAAGACAAGGTAAGTAAATTATCAGGAAATTTTAATTCATAAGTGAACAAATCCTTTTAGAATCACTTAAACCACTTTTCTGTCAGCACTAAGATGTCATTTTTTTTCTTTGCAGGCTACAATGGGAAGCCCACTCACCCGACACACCCCAAGATCACCAGCTAGTTGGTCGAGCCCTTTAACATCCCCTACCAACACATCACAAAACACACCTTCACCAAGGTACATCATAAACTACAAACATTGACATAGATTCACTCCATAAATGCTGTAATTTTGGTTATGTAGTTGTTTGTTCATCATTTCTACGTATCTAAACATCTTATGTAATTTATGTGTGTGTGTCATTTCACAGTGCATTTGATTACGATACCGAGAACATGAACTCTGAGGAGATCTACAGCTCCCTGAGAGGAGTCAGTCAGGCCATCCAGAACTTCAGCGTCCGCAGCCAAGAGGACATGACAGAGCCACCGCGGAAAAGAGATGGAGATGGTGGAGAAGAGGTAAGAAAGGCAAGTCAAGAAAGAGATGATGTTGTCAGCCAGTGGTGAGCAGGTTAAAGAGCACCTGTTATGCTTTTTTACATGTTCATCTTTCTTTAGTGTGTAATGTTGCTGTTTGAGCATGAAAAAGGTCTGCAAAGTTACAAAGTCCCTCCAGCAGTAGTTATTCTCTATATCAGTGTCAGTGTTTCTGAACTCCCTGAAACGCCTCCATTGTAGTCTTGAGTTTTCTTCTGGGAATGAACACGCCACAATATTCCTCATTTAAATAATTCCCGCCAAAGACATATGCAAAATAAAGGGGCGGGGCCTGGTTGAGTTAGTTAGTAGTGTGTTGAAACTCCGTTATTCTATTGCTAACGACGGAACTTGCGACCATAGTAGAGCCCAAAAACAAAATCAAGACTTCATAAAAAGCCATAACAGGTCCTCTTTAATACTTAATTCTGCGTCAGTCGCAATATAGTCGTTTTGCAATATTGTTATTGTTAACTAAAACAAACTATTAAAAATTGTTTTCATTAATTGAAATAAAATTAGATGGACAAAACTTAATCGTAATCTTATTTTATTTCAGTTAGCTGCCAAATCAACAATTAAAATTTAAGTTAAGGTACTAATATAACTAAAACTGAATCTAAAAAAAAATCAAGCTAAATTGAAATCTTATTCTCAAATCTCATTGTATAAAACCGTTTGACTTTTCTCTGCTGTGATTGGCCAGTTAGAATCAAGCCATGTAATAATATTATAAAATACACAGAAATCTAAAAGCTTATCCTTTGATGTGTGAATGTATTATGAATGTGTCACTTTACAGGGTTGTGAGCAAACCACGGACTCTGGTCGGACGGCACTGGATAACAAGACATCTCTGCTAAATACTATGCCGCTCCTCTCCTCGAGTCCCCGCCCAACAAAGGAATACCAGCCAGTCAGCTTCTCTGACTCCTCCTTCAGCTCCTCCCCTTTTAATAAAAGCCTGAAAGATGCAGACCAGGATGGCGAGTGCCTCACTGATGGTAATGCACTTCCGTAACTGTTTGGTAAAGTGTATGCATGTAAACACGTGTGTGGGACTGATTTCCTTTCTGCTGATGGTGTTACAGACAGTGGTGTGGACCAGTCTGAGGTGGTTGCTGAGCTCCTAAAGGAGCTCTCGAATCACAGCGAGCGTGTGGAAGAGAGGAAAGCTGCGCTGTGTGAGCTAATGCGGCTGATCAGAGAAACGCAACTGCATGTTTGGGACGAGCACTTCAAAACCATCCTCCTGCTGCTGCTGGAAACACTTGGGGATGGAGAGGTGATTGCAAACATACACTCACTGCTGTAAACACACTCTTATGTGAATAATGAGGACAACCAAATTTACTTGCTGATCTTTATTTTTCTCTCCCAGCATGTCATTCGGGCATTAGCACTGCGAGTGTTGAAGGAAATCCTGAACAGGCAACCCTGGCGCTTTAAAAACTACGCAGAACTCACCATTATGAAGACCCTGGAAGCACATAAAGACCCACACAAAGAGGTCAGGCGTCCCTAAAGAGAAAATTCTGTCATTGTTTACTCGCACTCATGTCGTCTCAAACACATGAGACTTTTGTTCATCTTCAGAACACAAATGAAGATATTTTTAATCAAATTTGAGAGATTTCTGTCCCTCTGTTGAAGGTCTATTCACCCAAAACTCTGGTTTAAAATGTTCTTAAAATAAATCCAAGTGAATCAAGCGTTTGAATACAAGTCTTCTGAAGAGACATGATTGCTTTATATGATGAACAGATTTAATTTAGGCTTTTATTCACATACAGTAGAGGCAAAAAGTGATGAAATTTGACATCTTTACCCTTTATTCAAATATTATTAAAAATGTAAGATTTTGTAAGCATATTGCTAGTTGTGCTTGGAGTCGATTAGTTTTATTTGTGATAATGCAATGAAACAGCCAAATTGTGCGGACATAATTTTTGTCCAGGCTGTCATACAAAGAAATTATGAACACATGCAAAAACAAAAGAGAACGAAAGAAAGCCATTAATAACTGATTGTTTAGTCAGTGTATGGTTTTTTTCTGTGAGCCTTTTGTTTTTCTATGCTTTTATTTTTCATAGTAAAATAAAACCTGTAACTGTAGTTTGCCTTTTTTTTTCTTTTTCTTAACCAAGTTTAGTGATCTCTTCTTCCCTCATATTTCAAATGTTTTCTTCATATTTTGATGGTTCAATCAAACTTGTAGGGTCATTAAAAACAAATATCCTCTCCGGACATCACTTTTGGCCACTACTGTATGAACATTAATCAGCGAACGTACATAAAGTACTCAAATATGGTAAATGGAAGCTCAAGAACCAAAGAGGTTCATTCTCATGTGTCAAACAAGTACATTTGAGCATCTGTTTATGTTCTCTGATCAGTGTTTATATGTGAATAAAAGCCTAAATTATCATGTAAAGCGATCTTGCCTCTTTAGAAGACATGGATTAAAAATAATTTTATGAACGTTTTGAAGCATCAGAGTTTTGAGTGAATAGACTTTCAATGGAGGGAGATAAATCTCTCAGATTTGACCAAAAATACCTTAATTTGTCTTCCGAAGAGTTTTATGAGTTTGAAACGACATGAAGGTAAGTAAATGTGGATAGAATTTTCATTTTTGGGTCAAATATACCTTTAAACATGCACAAGATCACAATTCACACAGATGTGAAGCACGAAAGACTGACAACCCAAACCTAAACCAAAGCACAAAATGTCCTGTTCTCTCTGTATCAGGTGGTACGGGCTGCAGAAGAGGCAGCGTCTATGTTGGCGACCTCAATAAGTCCCGATCAGTGTATCAAGGTGCTGTGCCCCATCATCCAGTCGGCAGACTACCCCATCAACCTGGCTGCCATCAAGATGCTCACCAAAGTCATCGACCGGCTGCCCAAAGAGGGTCTCGTTCAGATGCTCCCTGAGATTGTCCCTGGGCTCATTCAGGTAAATACTGTATTTTATATACAGTACACTACTGTTCGAAAGAACATTTACATTTACATTTATGCATTTGGCAGACGCTTTTATCCAAAGCGACTTACATTGCATTATACTATACATTTGTATCGGAGTATGTGCAATCCCTGGGATCGAACCCATGACCTTGGCATTGCTAGTGCCATGCTCTAACCACTGAGCTACAGGAAAGAAGAAATAAATACTTTTATTTATCAAGAATGCATTAAATTGATTAAAAGTGACAAAGACATTTGAAAATAAATGCTGTTCTTTTGAAAGAATCCTACAAAAAATGTATGTCAGTAATCGTCAGTAATTCCAGTCTCACTTCCTGCATGAAGCTACATAGGTTTGTAACAAATTTGCATAATGCAAGCCTATGGTCTTCATTGGCTGCCGGCAAACGTCTACTTTGCCCCGCCCTCAAACATTGCAGTTGTAGCTGAGACTGGATGAGATTGGTTCATGTTGTCGCCATGTTGAGAAGACTGTTTTCTGTGCTGCGAACGCAAATCAACTTTGCATACACTTCCAAAGGATGAGACTCGTGTAAAACCGACGCCATCGTTACTGTTCGTATCGCTGTGCATCAAGTGCTGAGGAAGCCTCCTGTTTTCACTAGTGTCAAACTTTCTGAGAGCCTACTCTGCTCTGATTGGTCAGATGGCCCAGTCTGTTGTGATTGGTCGATCACTTACAGCGCATGTTGGAAAGAGATGCATGTAAATCTATTGTAGGAGAACCTTAAAAGCATAATAGGGACACTTTAAAGATGGTCCCTGCATGTTTTGATTATAATTTTCTCTCCTTTGCAGGGTTATGATAACTCTGAGAGCAGTGTACGAAAAGCATGTGTATTTTGCCTTGTGGCCATCTATGCCGTCATCGGAGAGGATCTGAAACCTCACCTCAGCCAGCTGTCCGGCAGCAAGGTGAGCTCTTTCCTCTTGCAAAATGCCTGTTTTGTTTTCCTCCTTACTCCTCTTTTTAGAGTAATCTATAACATGCACATTCTCTCTCTCTTCACAGCTGAAACTGTTGAATTTGTACATAAAGCGAGCGCAGAGCGGCTCCAGCGGTGACCAGTCTTCAGATGTGGGAGGGCAGGGCCTGTAGCCGTGCCGTCACTATTCAGAACTACAGCACTCTCTTAGTGCAGGGGACCCTAGCTGGCTTTTTAACTCACATGCATACACAAACAAACACCTACACCCGCTTGCCTACAGATACACAAAGCCGCATGCACCTACACTGCTGGACACCCTCCTCCGGCCCCACGTCACCTTCCAGTGGGAGAGCTGTCGGATTGAAACTCTTCTTCCCAACTAGGATCACCATCGCTCCGTGTTCAAGTCTGAGAGACCGGATGGTGGTCTTCTGTAGTTTTGTCACCTTGTCAATGAGAAGATCGTGTGTACGTGTGTGTGTGTGTGTGTGTGTGTGTGTCAGAGGCAAAACATTGGGGGAGGGCAGAAACCAGGCAGAGAGAGTTGTGGGTGTCATTTTGTGCAACATGGAGATCATTTCTTTTTATCAAAGAGCTTTTGAGAAACTCAGATTTTTAAGATGAAGTTCAAAACTTCTTGGTCTGAGCGACGTGTCATTAACGTTCCTAATTGCTCATTATTGATTATTAATGGTCATATCAGTTCATAACAGTGAGCAGTTTGTCCAGCTTGCTCTATTATAAGGCATACTTTGCTTGGCTATATGCATGTCATGAAATAAACTGAACCTTTTTATCTGGTCGCATACATGGCTTACCGGGCCACGCGTCAGTCGCCCCACACACCCGAGATTGTCGTCACGGCGAGGCCACACCGCATAGGCAATATGTATCTATATATACCTTAACAAAGGAATATTCAAGAATATCTTGTGATGTCCTGAGGGCGTGTGGATTGTTTTAAGTAGCATAGTGTCATTCTTCTCTGATGGGAAATTTGTAGAAATGTATTTACGCATCTAAATCCCACAACTGTCTCGTCACTTCTTTCCTGTAGTGTCGGTCTTTCTCCCCCGTGAGGAAGTTCTCTTTCTTCCCGCTGCATTTCTAGAACTGTGCTAACGATGAAATTAAAATAAAGAAAATGTACAGTAATGAACTAATTGTCTCATTTTTACTTTTTTTCTTCTCTCTCTGTCCCTTGAAACTAAATACAACAAATGTATGAAGGTAAAATGCGTTTTTAAAATCTTAATTTCTTTTCGACTGAAGATCTTGGATGACATGAGGGTGAGTAAATTATTAGGACATTTTAATACTGAAATGACCTAATCCTTTAAAAGAAGATATTTTGAAGAATGTTTCCACTTTTTGTCCATAATGAAACTCAATGGGATCCAAACAACATTTGACATCATTGACTTTCTTTGTATGGACAAAAAAATAAATATTGAGACATTGTTCAAAATATCTTCTTTTTATACTACTTGGTTATATGGGCTGTTTAAAGATCATTTAAGTTTAAAAAAAAAATTTTTTCATAAGAATTTCTTTTTATGTTTTTAAAAGAAGTCTCTTCTGCTCACCCAGGCTGCATTTATTTGATCAAAATACAGTAAAAACAATACAATTGTGAAATATTATTAAAATTTAAAAGAACAGTTTTCTATTTGAAGATATTTTCTGGGTTAAATATTAAATTATATACAATTATTTTATAAAATGTTATATTACT
>RJVU01028973.1:3147650-3173491 GCA_003731715.1 Anabarilius grahami
TTGCGACTTTATATCTCAGAACTCTGACTTTTTATCACGCAAATGCCACTTTATATCTCAGAACTCTGACTTTATATCACGCAATTGCGAGTTCATATCTCAGAACTCTGACTTTATAACACGCAGTTGCGGCTTTATATCTCAGAACTCTGACTTTATATCACGCAGTTGCGGCTTTATATCTCAGAACTCTGACTTTATATCACGCAAATGCGACTTTATATCTCAGAACTCTGACTTTATAACTCGCAATTGCGAGTTAAAAAGTCAGAATTCTGAGATAAAAAGTCGCAATTAATTTTTTGTTTTGTTTTGTTTTTTTTTAGTGGCGGACACTTTGGCTATCAGCTGCAGATTCGTTTTTTTTTAAATGCAAGAATAAAAAAATGAATTTAAATATAATCTAATATTCCACAGGTTCGCAGTTATTCCACCAGGTGACGATTTATTCGCTGCAAGTTAAAGGTTATATTTTGTTTGGAAGCTGAGAGCGACTGCTACGGTTTGAGCCAGGGAGACGATGACGACAGATACTCGGAACCCGATTGGCTGAGCGCGTCTCGCAGAACAATGTGATTGGCTGTCAGATTCCAGTCCCGGATCCCTGCTGCGGCTGTAGCGATCTCGCGTTTGAATGGTGGCAGACGGAGGGCCGCGTCGCTGTGTTGTGATCTTTGGCCTCTTCCGAAAGCTCAAGGCGGGTCAGCACGATGAAATTAGGGGAACGCTTTCGGAGGACAGCGAGCGTGAAGACACCGTGCTGCGTTTAGGATTAGATGAGCTCTAGCTCTGCCAGCCCAGTTACTCGAGCGGACATTGCGTGTGAATGCGGTGACAGTCAACAGCGTCCTCCCACCCTGCTTTTATATAATGGAAGATCGCATACAGATATGATGTTCTGATGCATACGGGATAACATACGGGAGCTGGAAACGGATCATACGGGTTGAGTTGACTTCGCGACGCCTCAGACTGTTATTTCTCGCCTCTGTTACTGTGAAACTGAAGCAATGGCGAGGTACACGGCAGTCCGGGCTAGAGCCGTTTGCCCTGCTTTCAACAGCTAGCCTTCCGCGGGTGGCCACCTAACCGACTCTAGTAGGACTAACTGCGGCAACGCGAGCTCCGCGCAGGTGCTGTCTGTACGAGGTGAAGCTGGCGGCGCTCCGGTTAGAGTCGGAGGAGAAGGATCTGGGCGCCATGGCGTGGGTGCTGAAGATGGACGATGCGACCATCGAGTCCGGGCTCGTGCACGACTTCGATGCCAGTTTGTCGGGCATCGGGCAGGAGCTCGGGGCTGGCGCGTACAGCATGAGGTTAGAGCAGCTTTCCAAGAGTCCTTAAGCCGGGGGCGATGCACCTAACACGGCGAGCTAACGTTAGTTGGCTAGCTGTCTCGCTCTCAATGTTTACATTGCGAACCTCGGGATTCCAACCGGTTTGAGGTTCAAAAATTCACTCTTATTCATAAATTGGCGATTCTTGAGACTGTTTTTGACGTCTGAGTGATGAATTATGCCTTTATAGACGAGAGTAGCTATAGCTAGCTCAAAACAATAGACAACGAGTTGCATTTTAATGCTGTCTGACCATCTTGAGAGCTAACTAGACTCGATAATAGTTTCAAACTGCTTGTAGAGTATTAATAAACATCCTCAGAATAGCCATAACGTGGTTATGCCGAAACGACAACAAGCGCTTTTGAAGTAAGTGTTACTTCCTGGAACAGGGTGTTCTTTGAATTCAGTTCCGAGATACGAAATTAACTGATGAAACATGAAATTGGTTTAAACGTTAAAACGATTTTAGTTGAAGAAATTGAGGCGGACGTTGAACTCATTACGTCATGTGATACTGCATAGAAGCGAACCGTCTGTGATGACGTCATTGAACTGTTAGGGATACTCTAAAACAGTCGATTCAGCATTTAGGGTCATAGGTCATGTCCTGGAGATAGTTTGTCTCTGTCTGCATTTTTTTTGCTATGTGCTTTTAAAATAAGGAAATTAAAAGAGAAGTGTGTAATATTTGGCAGTTGAGTAAGGTGAGTCATTCAACAGTTGAACAGTACGTTTTCTTCGAAAAATGTAAATATTGTGGCTCAATACCCGCAACAACACTGTGGGCATGATTCTGGGGGCGGGATTATTTGTTTGACTGACCAATAGCGCACGGGGGAGTGGTTCAGGAAACCTGTTCGAAGAAAATCATTATGGTGATAATGTTCGGTCATAAAACCGCTTTTCTAAGGACACGTTTTATATATATATTACGTGTATATGTTACGTTTGCGTTTTTCGTTTACAGACGACAGTGTTGTCAAAATGATCCCCGTTCTCACGGATCCGCGATAACTATTAAAAATGTTGTAGTATTCATGCCAGGCCAGTAGTTGGCGATGTCACTTTGTAAATAAATACTATGCGCCTATAGACTGAAACGCCACCGTTTTCACAAAATCACGTTTTTGTTGTTTACATGGAGACAAAAACGGTATCGTTTTCAAAAACTTGCATTTTGATACCGCTTTCAAAACACTGCAATTTCAGGCCCGCAAAATGTCGTCGTTGTGTAAAGGCTGATTTATACTTCTGCATCGGACCTACGCCGTAGACTCTACGCCATATGCTACGCGTCAGGTTTTCATTTATACTTCTACATAGATTTTTCTTTTTTACGTGAGGGAGGGGTTCTAGCAGACGAATCACAGCGCTTGCGGTCTGCGCTGAATTGATGCGTTGTAACATTTTTAGAGAGAGGTGCACGTCAGACTGCGATGTAGACTATGTATGCTACACACAGCCTATGACATCTCTAAGCGTAGTTTAGATGCAGAAGTATTAATCAGCCTTAAATGAACACATAAAATGTTTTTAGTTGAAAACAGTGTCAGCTAATTACTCATCGACAGCGATGCCACACCGCAAAAACAAAGTTCTAAAGATGGCTGTGTGCTTGTTTCTCTGGCGAATAAGGTCTATAGTGTGTGACAGTTGGGTTCCGGATGTAAAAATCCCATAAATTTTCTCCAAAGGAGAATTGATTTTGAACAGTAACTTGTAAACCGTTAAAGACAAACATGAGCTACGAGGCTGTTAATCAGTCGTATGTGTTTTTGTTGAAGCCATCAGCACCCATTATTTCAACTTTTTAAAACAATTGTATTTAACTGTAGAATTCCTGGTGAAAAACTACACTACCCATGATTCTGCAAAGAAATTGCCACCAATCAAATCGAAACAAGCAAATCACGCCAAAAGAACATTTTAGCCCCGCCCACTAGTTCTGCGAATGATGTGCATAACCCTCTGGTGCTCTTCGCATGTCAGTCAAAAATGACCAAATTTCTTTTTTTTTATTTAAATGAAATGAATGTACTGTATTTTAGTTTGATAATTTTTTTTATTTAACATTTTGTATTTTTAGGGGATTTTATGTATTTTTATGCTGTAGTTAAAATCCATTTATTCACTTTTTGAGCATGGACCTGAAAAACTTAAAACTTAAACTGTCATAAATGTTGAATGCTTTAGAGCACATACTTAACTTTGGTCTCTTTTTAAAGACGATACTTGGCAAATTATCGCTGAAGTGAAAAAAAGTTTAAAAAAGTTACAGAACTTTACATTTATTATGAAAAAACGCACAAAAATACTATTTTCAATTTTTATATGAAATATATATTTTCAAAAACACGTTTTACTGTAAAACTGCAAGAAAATCAAAGCCAGGAATCTAAACAAATTTGAGCTTGATATCTCAAAAAATTAGCTTTCAGTAAGATTTTGTTTGGTCGCAGTACCAAAAGTTTACACTAGATGAAATTCGTCTCCCATTAATTTCCAATACGCTCATTTTTGACTGCGAGGAGCACAAGTGACAATTTTTTTTCAGGAACATTTAACCTTTTCAAATCATGTCCATGATTTTTTTTTGTGTGTGTTCACAAAGCAAATGCCAAAACCTTCACAAACCATTCCGATTAAATAAAAAATTCTAAAAAACTAAAACTTTTTCCATAAAAAAATGACTGAAGAGCACTGGAGGGTTACATATTTGTATCAATAATTTGTAAAGAAAAAAAAAAAACTTTTTGTTTTTATATATATCCATTGTTTTTAATGACATTTTGTCGTTTGCATTGCTTCTTGGGATTTTAGATCTTTCCTCTGTTAAAGCTGTTAGGTGCACAGATTCTTTTCTGTGTTTTTCTGCTTCAAATCAAAGATTGCGATTCACCTTGTTGCTGGTTGGTTTGGTTCGTGCCTTTAAAATACTTTTTTTTAATTCTCTATAGGAAAAATTCTATATATATAAAAAAAAATCTTCCGGAACACTGCTTAAAAAATAGACACTGTTCACATGGTTCACTTATACTGTCAAACTCAAAAAAATATAGAAAAAAATAGATTAAAAACATTATTATTAAATGTCTTTTAATCTTGTGTTTTCTTTGCTATTGTTTCTGGTATTCAGTTGAATCTGACTAAATATCAAGCTGTCCAACACATCCTAGCATTTTATTCATAGATATGCATTGGTTTTTCCATGAATTAAAACTACATGCAGGTGCTTCAGCGTCCACAGCTTTGGAAGAGGCAAACTACAGTCCCCCTGCATACATCAGCTTCATTGGGGTATTAATGATCATTTTGCAGCATGTTTAAACTGTAGCTTTTCCAAATCACTAGCTATTCCCATTCGGATTTGAGGAGTTTGAAAAACGGTCACTGCGTGATAGGAATACACATTATGCGCCTGAGGTCAGGTTCCATGGAACAGTTTCTCTGGGATGTGGCGGCCTTCTGGAGGTTGTGGTGGAAAGAGCAACATCAGCATTTTCCCTGGAGCGCTCTGTTGTTCTGCAAGTGTGCATGTGCAAGTGTCTGAAATCCTCTGTGCGAGACAGTAGCGTCAGTGGCTGAGTTCACATTCTGTGGAGGTTTTGTTGGGTGTTGGTGGGAATGCTGTAGTGTGAGACTGGAGGAAGAAGGCTGTTCACATGCTCTCCCCCTGTGATATCAAGTTTCTTGCTGCTCTTCCAGCACCCTGCAGATTTGCTGTTGACATGGTGCTCTATTAGCGTTAGGGTCGTTGACCAGACAGTGTTTATGGGTAGTTTAGGCACAACCTGTCCACAGACTTTTAGGTTAAAGCCTACATGATAAGGGAATAGTATAAGGGAAAGTGTCTGTGGCTGCTATTAATTTATTTTCAGACGTTTTAAATTTCCTGATAATTTACTCACCCCCATGTCATCCAAGATGTTCATGTCTTTCTTTCTTCAGTCGAAAAGAAACTAAGGTTTTTGATGAAAACATTACAGGATTTTTGGACTTCAACAGGGTTCAACGGGTTTTCAGTGCAGCTTCAAAGAGCTCTACATGATCCCAGACGAGGAATAAGAGTCTTATCTAGAGAAACGATCGGTCATTTTCAAAAAAAAAAAAAAAATTATACTTTTAACCACAAATGCTCATTTTGCACTGCTCTACAATGTGCCACGCATTATGTAATCATGTTGGAAAGTTCACGTGTGACGTAGGCGGAAGTACCGCGGTACGGCGAACAACTCCCATCTCATTTTTTCCTCCAACTTCAAAATTGTTAGACATCGTTGTTTTACCTTTTTTTTTGTAAAGGCTGTTTGACTTAATCTTTGCATGTTCACTTTGTATACGGGGCAGTCGTGGCCTAATGGATAGAGAGTCGGACTTGTAACCCAAAGGTCATGGGTTCGAATCTCAGGTCCGGCAGGGATTGTCGGTGAGGGGAGTGAATGTCCAGCGCTCTCCCCACCCTCAATACCATGACTGAGGTGAGACCCTTGAGCAAGGCACCGTACCCCCAACTGCTCCCCGGGCGCCGCAGCAATGGCTGCCCACTGCTCCGGGTGTGTGTTCACGGTGTGTGTGTTCACTGCTGTGTGTGTGCACTTGGATGGGTTAAATGCAGAGCACAAATTCCGAGTATGGGTCACCATACTTGGCCACATGTCACTTCACTTCACTTCACTTCACTTGCTCGGTACGTCCGCCTACGTCACGTGTGACCTTTCCAACGTGATTACGTAATGCGTGGCACATCACAGAGCTAGTGTAAGATGGGTATTTGTGGTTAAAAAGTATATAAATTTAATTAATTTTTTTAGAAAATGACAGATCGTTTCACTAGATAAGACTCTTATTCCTCGTCTGGGATCATGTAGAGCTCTTTGAAGCTGCACTGAAGCTGACATTTGGACCTTCAACCCGTTAAACCCTGTTGAAGTCCACTATGTGGAGAAAAATCCTGGAATGTTTTCCTCAAAAACCTTAATTTCTTTTCGACTGAAGAAAGAAAAACATAAACATCTTGGATGACATGGGGGTGAGTAAATTATCAGGGAATTTTTATTCTGAAGTGAACTAATTCTGTAAATGAACTATAGCATATTACACTGCAGGTTGTGACAATTTTCATGTCAGCTGCCATTATATTTCTTTCGGTGGCATAAGCCATTGAAATTTTAGGAAGTATGGACAGGAATGTTACTTGCAGTCATGACTGCATCATCTTCTGCATTTGCAGGTGTTTTCAATGAACAGGGTTCAATATCCAGATGATATGGAGATATGCTTATCATTTTCTCACAGTATCTGTAAGTCAGTGCTGTGACAGGCCGCTAATGTGATGTTTTCGTGTTGAGGTGAATGAGGTTGTGAGATGCTGATTTACTTGCGATCATGTGGAATGAGCAGCTGTGGAACGGAATGTTACAGTCTAGCTGCTCATATTTCAGAAAACACTTGCAGATTGGCGGGCAGGAGGGATCCTGCGGGCCGCACGGTTACAAACGTCACGTCATTTCAAGCATGCTGCCAGCTAACTGACTCAGCGTCTTTAGATGTCGCTGCACCGGCCTGATACCGCCCCGTACATGTGTGAGTGTGGGAGAGAAGTCTTAATCCTGGAGTCAAGGCAGAATTTATTTACCCCCTAATATTTTAGTAAATATTGTGTAAAATAATTATTGTTAAAGTGCCCCAGTTATGCTGCTTCGAATATTACCTTTCATGCAGTGTGTAATTAAACTGTTTGTGAATGTAAAAGCTCTGCAAAGTTTTAAAGATCAAAGTGCACGACAAATAAAGTTATTTTCTCCTAAAAGAAAGAATCGATTCTGAACTGACAAAATGAGTCATCAGCAATACAATACTCACTTCCTGTTACATACCTATGTAGCATTGCAACTAACAAATTTGCATAATACCAGCCTATGGTCTTCATTGGCTGCTCGTGAACAACGTCTACTTTGACCCGCCCTCAAACACTGTAGTTGTCCACCGGAAGAAGAGTTTGGTTCGTGTTGTCGGTATGTTGTGAAGATGCTGATTTCTGTGCTGCAAATCCACTTTGATGCACTTCCAGTGGATGAGGAGTTGGACTCAGGTTGGAATTGATACGGAAAACCAACGCTAATGTTCCTGTTGATATCGTTTCACTGTGTATCAAGTGCTGAGGAACCCTCCGGAGCTGAAATTCAGATATAGTAATAGGCGTTTCGTTTCTGACTCACGCTCTAAGTGGTTGACCAATTACAACAGGCTGGGCCATCTGACCAATCAGAGCAGAGCAGGTCTCAAAAAGGAGGGGTTTAAAAAGACTGAATCTTCGAACTAACCATTTTCAGACTCTGAGAAATGAGGTGATGTGCAATGTATATTATGAGTAAATGAAAGTGTTTTTGACCTTGGATGCATGTAAACCTATTGTAGAAGACTCCAAAACAAAATTAGGAACTTTTAAAAATAGCATGAATTTTTTGAAGTCTCTTTTGCTCACCAAGGCTGCATTTATTTAATCGAAAATACAGTAAAAACAGCAGGATCTTGAAATATTAGTACCATTTAAAACAACTGTTTACTATAATTTAAAATGTAATTTATTCCTGTGATCAAAGCTGTATTTTCAGCATCATCAGTGTCACATGATCCTTCAGAAATCATTCTAATAAGCTTATTATTTATTGTCAATGTTGAAAACAGATATTTTTGTGGAAACTGATTCTTTGATGAATATAGACTGCATTTATTTGAAATAGAAATATTTTGTTATACATGTCTTTACTTGTCATAAGTAATGAGTCTTTTTTTTATTTTTTTTATTGTACTGACCCCAAACATTTGATCAGTAGTGTATTAATATATGTTTGTAAATCCATAGATTTATGACCTCCCTTTTTTACTTTCATTTCCCAGTAGTCTGATGAGAACATGTGCTCTGTTTGTGGTTCAGCGATCATGTGTGTCAGTGTGGTTTTTAAAGTGTCTATAGGTGAAAACAGGTGGGGGGGGGGGGCTCCCCATATACCTGTTTCCATGACAACCATACTGACTAGAGAGGGTCTGTGGTCCTAACCGATATAATTCACAGTTTCATAACTTCTGTTTCTCTGTGTGTCTGTCTTTGTTTCTCAGTGATGTGTTGGCTCTGCCCATCTTTAAGCAGGAAGATGTTAGCGTCCCTGTGGAGTCTGACACCAAGAATCCTCCGTTTCAGTATGTGCTGTGTGCCGCCACCTCTCCTGCTGTGAAACTGCACGAGGAGACGCTCACCTACCTAAACCAAGGTATGGTTTTCAGGACCTGACGTTTCTTGACAAGAACACACAGAGAAGGTCTTCAATAACACACTTTCCCCTCCCATGTAGGCCAGTCTTATGAGATCCGATTGCTTGATAACAGGAAAATAGAGGAGATGCCTGAACTCAACAACAAAACTGTGAAGGTGAGAGATTGAGTTCTGTCAGTGCAGTGTGCTTGTGGTTTTGTGTGGTTTGGCGTCTCCTGCACCAGTGAATCTACAGCGCTGTGCTTAAATAGATTATCGCTGTTGGGCGGAGGCCTTGTACGTCCAAAACCGCTGCTTTTCAGGAAATGAAAAAAGCACTTTTTTTTTTTAATAAACACTCAATATTTAAGTTAATATTGTGGCTTTATATATGTTCAAACACTTGCACTTGTCATTATATTATTAACATTTCACCAAAATCAAGCTCAAATGGAGTTACACGTTTTTTGACCAGTTGTCAGACATACGTGTGGTTTGGCTGTCATTAGAATGACAATAGCATTACATTTCCATCAACTTATAGGTTAAGAAGTTTATCATAGCTATGTGGGCACTCAGTTTTTTCTGTCATTTAACCATAATTTCATGTTATAAAAGATGAAGTGCTTCACACAGACTGTTTAAGACAGTATTGGCTGTGACTT
Source organism: Anabarilius grahami (assembly GCA_003731715.1). NCBI lineage: Eukaryota > Metazoa > Chordata > Actinopteri > Cypriniformes > Xenocyprididae > Anabarilius > Anabarilius grahami. The sequence continues at coordinate 3,156,908 of RJVU01028973.1, forward strand.
GACGACAAATGCTAGACTAAGACACTCTTCTCCGCTCCTCAGATACATAAAACATCAATCTTATTTATATATATATATATGTGTGTTTCTAGAGTAAAGAAAATACTGTATTTATTTAGTCAACCAGTTTATTTACCCTTGCATAATTGCATTGCAAACAAGCAAAGACGCTCCAAAATGTGTGTGGCACTTCATTCACTATAGATGTGGGTGGAGTTATGAGGTTTGACTGACAGTTTGAGGATCCAATGGATATACTTTAGTCTCAAGTTCTTTTTAATACTTTTCATTGGTTAAATATTTGCTAAACCCACAGACTGATGTAAAGGGTATTCATTAGTAATGATCTATGGAAAAAAAAAAAAATTACGAACATTCTTCCGGACAGCAACATTATCTCAGGTTGAGAGTTCGCAGTCTCAATTGAATTTGGTTAGGAAAAAAGGTGTTTTGCTGAATAATACAAGTAAAAATCAACCAATATGTTTGACTAATATGATATTGATTATTTTTAGATTTAAGTGTTTTTTATTATTCATAAATGTTTGATATTATTTCTGTTTATAATAGCTAAATGGTTGATCACAAACCTCTGAAAGTGAATGGCTGCGTTTTAAGACTAATATTGTATTCAGCAAAACATTTTATGGAAGCAACACATTAAAATACTCTGTTTGTGAACAGTGTTGTTCACTGGCACAGTTGTGATGCCATTTATCTGTAAATATGATCATTAAAAATGGCTAACTAATTAAGTAAAATGGGAATTGGAAAAAAATACACTATTGTCTCTTCTGCTCACCAAGGCTGCATTTATCTGATGAAAAATACAGTAAAAACAGTAATTTTGTGAAATATTATTACTATTTAAAGTAACTTTCTAATTTGAATATATTTAAAAATGTAATTTATTCCTCTGATCAAAGCTGAATTTTCAGCATCATTTCTCCAGTCTTCAGTGTCACATGATCCTTCAGAAATCAATCTAATATGCTGATTTGCTGCTCAAGAATTTATTATTACTATTATCAATGTTGAAAGTTCAAAAGAACAGCATTTATTTGAAATATAAATATTTTGTAACATTACTGTCAACAATTTATGCAATTAAAGGGTTAGTTCACCCAAAAATGAAAAATTCTGTCATTAATTACTCACCCTCATGTCTTTCCAAACCCATGGATTTTCATTTTTGGGCGAACTAACCCTTTTATGCATGAATTCTGAATAAAAATATTTTCTTTCAAAACAGAAATCTTACTCGCCCCAAATATTGAATAATAAATAGACAATATTTCTCTTGCATTGCCTTTGCTTGCCTCCTACATAAACAAGCATACAGCATGACCAATCTAGTCTGATTCATGAACAAATGACTCTTGGGAGTCAGTTCTTTTAATGAATCACATCCCAAATTACTGTTTTGAATCAGTCTGAGGAATCCTTAACTGGTGTATGTTTGTTTTTGAGTGCAGCATGTGAAGATGCAATGGACGTTTTTACGTAACATAAGATCTTCTGACGTCTAAATCAGTCTACAGTCTTTTGCTGTGGTGCTGTAGCTTCAGCGGTGCAGGAAGGACTGGTGTGGTGTATGGCTCTTTAAGAGTGCTGCTTGTCCTGATGGTTTTGTGTTTGTGTGTGTTTGGTTTGGGGTGAATTATAGAGTTTAGTTAGGGTGGTTTTCCATGACCGAAGGCTTCAGTACATGGAGCATCAGCAGCTGGAGGGTTGGAAATGGAATCGGCCTGGCGACCGCCTCCTCGACATCGGTGAGAGCTTGTTGTGTGATTACATTAGTTTGCTTCCATCATTTTGTTCAATCTTTTTTTCTTTTTGTTTCATCAGGATAAGCGTTTCAAAGCAGCATAAAGCCTCAGGAGAGGGAGTTTTTACTGTGCGTCATGTGTCTGTTACAGATATCCCCATGTCAGTTGGCATCACCGAGCCCCACACACACACGTCACAGCTAAACGCCGCAGAGTTCCTGTGGGATCTTTCCAAGCGAGCATCTGTGTTTGTTCAGGTACATAAAAGCACTCGCAAAATTTCTCCTTTGCCCCGAATTTAAGATCAAACTACAAACGCGCTGTCATGTTGTGGTAGTTTAAACGATGGTCTTTTCTTCCCCATTATGACTCATATCCGAATTAAATGGCTTCTTGAACAATAAAAAAATGTAGGAAGGGACTTGATTTTGTCTGTGGGGAATAGAGTGCTGCTGGGATGACATCAAAACCCGGAAGACAAGTTCACCACTGGTTCCCTCAAGATTTTCCTATGGGGTTTTATAATGACGGTTTTCAATTTATGAGTAAAATAAGGAATGTTGTCAACATAAGTTGATGATACTTGAACGTTTTGTTCTACAGCGTAAACTGCACACACTCCTTAAACGTTCTAATCTAGTCACTTAAAAATAACAGCTTCAAAATTCGCATTTTCAATATGAGTGTAATTTACGCTATAGAGCAAAACGTTCAAGTATCGTCAACTTATGTTTACCACAGACCTTATTTTACTCATAAATGATAAAACCCCATGGGAAAATCTTGAGGGAACCATTCACCTTCCGGGTTTTGATGTCATCCCTGCAGCACTCTATTGATTGGATTGTTGGATGGTTGTGGTTGGCTATAGGTGGATGTCATCTGAGTGACCGCTTGCCCCGCCCTCGCACCAGTAAACATGTTATCAGAGAAGAGAAGATTATTTTGATTAAATGAGCGGCACATGATTTAAAAAAATTATGTGCATGGATAAATCATTTATAATAAATACTGCAATATTCCATAAAAAAACGAACAAACAAGAATTTTGATTTCATGGTGACTTTAAAGAAACATTACAGTGTTTCAGTTTGAAATGTCGTTCGTTACCCAATACTTTGAGGCAGAGGGCAAATTGTTTTATATCTTGCTGCAACTTGCAACATTGTACATAATATTTTTCTGCATGGACCTGTAGATAATCAACAAGGAAATCAACCGCTGAAAACAACCCTATTTTACAGCCAATTGGACACATTTTAGGACTTGTACTTGTCGATTTGTAAATGAATCTCATTAATCACAATTGAATTGCACATCAATTTTGGCTGAGAAATTAACCGCAAAAGATTTGTCATTATTGTGTTTAAGTCATTATTGTGTAAAGCATCAAATAGACCTTACAAAAAGTAGCTTTAGAAAGAAATATTTGATTTGATTCAACATTGTTATTACACATGAACTTTTGGACCATGAGGTTGAGTAAATGATGACTGAAATTTCATTTTTGGGTGAACTATACCTTTAATTTTTTTTTTATTAATATGGAAATATGAAATTAATTTTATATAAAATTAGAACTAAAACTGCCAGTAGGTGGCGGTAAATGTCTTAATGATTAAGTCGTTCATTCAATTCATTCAAATGGCTGATTCATTCAGAAGTGAAATAAATGGTTCAGACTTGTTGGACTTGAAGCGGCGCTACACAGAATGATCGGTGTATGACATTAAAGTAGAGATCAGACGGCTCTGTTTGTGGTCTGTGTAGTGCTGCTTCAAGTCCAAGAAGTCTTATGAATGGTCCACTGAATCATTGGTTTCACTCCGTTCGTTTGGTTTCATTGGCAAAATTGAACAAAACAGACAATATTGAGTCTAAAAAAACACAATATTAACTTATTATTTACTGAACGGTTGTATAAAATGCTATCGCATTTGCACTCATTATATTTGGGACAAAAACAGCACTCGTGTAATATTGCACTCGTTACTAGTGTGATATTTCTTAACTCATATGATCTAATAAGAGACAAAAACTCAAACGGGCATTTTTGCCCCAATATCTTGAATTTTAGAGAATTTTTTGACTGCATTTTTTAGGCTCCTTCACGTAGTTAGTTGTTGCACTGCATCATATTCGTCATCAATCAACTGTATGAAATGTCAGATGACCTACATAGATCTGGGGCGGGGCAAGTGTGTTAAATGCGTTAAATTATAAAACAACAGCCCTAATTATAATATTAATCGAACAACAATACCACAAGTTAAACAAAAAATAACTATTATTATTATTCTATATCAGTGTTATTTTTTGCTGTGGTGGAAATTAGTATTCAGAATTGTGAAATTTTAACTGACATTGATATCTAGACTGATTTGGTAATGTTGCAGTCATATTCTGGACATTAAATGCTATTGGTTGAATAATATCCATTCGCTGTCTGCTTGACTTTCTTATGCAAGATGCACCTGTATAATATTACTAAGTATGAGCACATCAATATGCAGTTAGACATTTACTGGTGCATATTGTTCAGGTCAATTTTAGTGCTCGCTGTCAAGATACCCACAGCTGTTTGGTGTAGCTAATGAATAGAGCATGCCTGGAGCACAATCTCATTGGCCAGAAATCTCTCTCACATTCAAAGGAGCTACGCAGATGTTGTGCCAACAGAGTCAGGCATGTTTGAGAAGATCTTAATGTCCCAGACATGTCGGAGAGTGTCTGATTTGGGCCACTGACATTATCTCTTGACCTTGGAAGGGTCCGATCAAGTTTCAAACATATGAATATCATTCAAGTTGATTAAAAACTGATCTGTGCCGAAATAATGCAATGCATGCCAAGGATAATCTCAAAGCTGCTCCAGGAAGCGATCATGTGCTCCACATTAATTATCTTTCTTTCCTTCCTTCTCTCGTTGAAGGTTCATTGCATCAGTACAGAGTTCACCCCACGGAAACACGGCGGAGAGAAAGGAGTTCCATTCCGGATCCAGATCGACACCTTTAAACAAAATGAAAGCGGAGAATATACTGAGCACCTGCACTCTGCCAGCTGCCAGATCAAAGTCTTTAAGGTGACGTCACATGCATGCAAGCATGCATCAAATACAAGGAAATGTATATTTGGTTACAGACCTCAGGTTTGAATTCATACCCCCTTATTTTTACTATACTGAATGATTATGTTGGTAGAAAGCTTGTTTGAAATCATTAATGTGACATTGAAGTCTTCAGGATGCACTAAAGTGTTTCATATCTTGCTATAAACAGCCAAAGGGAGCAGACAGAAAACAAAAAACGGACAGAGAGAAGATGGAGAAACGGACTGCGCAGGAGAAAGAGAAATACCAGCCCTCTTATGATACCACTATTTTGTCGGAGGCAAGAATTATTTAAGTAACGTTTTGTTGGCTTGTTTGTTTTCCTACACAATGATATGACAGTGATCTTGGTCTTTACACTGACACCTAATGGCGTGGATATAGAATCGCATAAAAAGTGTTGGCTACTGATTGTAGAAATAGCCTATTCATAGATGTTTCACCTGTCTGATAATAAGGGGTTGCTGAGATAAAGTTAACAGTATTTAGCTGGTCATGTTACAGTCAGCATATGGTGGGAATCACCTTATGTCGAATTTAATATCTGAGGCCTAAAATAAACTGACTGGAGTCTTAATCTTATGTCAAAAAGGCTTGCTGCGGTAGTCTGTGTTACACCGATTACATTATTTGCCCATCGCCACTAGTGCCGTTTTGCTTTTTAATAGAAATAAAAATTAAGTTCAGTTGGACAATCGACACTACAATTATAAACTGAAAGCATCTCTGCTCCATATACAGCACAAGCTGCAGAGTCGCAGCACAGTGCAGCAGGAGTCAGATTTCACATGATGAGAGTAAGAAGAGATGACTGACAGGACGATGGACAGAGGATTTGGTGCGTAACAGATCCTGAGCGTCATTGACAAATATCTTATCTTGTAAAATATGCGGTCAGTACCGCCAGAGTACGTGTAATCGCGAATTCGAAAGCGAATGCGTATCCAAAAGCAATTTCAATTCTCCGTATACTGATGCATGCAAATTATATACAATAGCTCCACCCCCCAATCCCCCAGTGTTATCGGTAATACAGGTTTATATAGCGGTGTGACAATTTCCTCACTGTGTCATCCCTAATGTCAAAGTACATCGTTTTAAACATAGTTTAAATACTATTAATTTCTATAGGATTTAAACTTTTTAGAGTAAGAATATATACCACTTATATAACCTGTATCTAGCAAGTAGCAAATCACAGTTCATAGCTGTGACACATAAATTGGCTGTTTAAAAAAAAAAAAAGAAGGGATGAGCCCTTTAATGTGCTTTTCCTGAACTTCCTGTTTCAGTAGGAAAAATGCCAAAACACAGAAAACAGTGTTTTTTTGTTGTTTTTTTTAATGTATTTAATTAAAAAAAAGACTTCGGCTGCATCCAAAATCGCATACTTCCCTACTATATAGTAGACTAAATATCACAGTACTCATAAAAGAGTAGGCAAAATAGTGCCCGGGTGACCTACTTCTTCTGAAATGTGCATACAATGGACACTTTACTATCCCATGAGGCCACGGGAGAGGATTTGTGAATGACAGTGAAGCGATGCAACTGACGCTGGTAAGTCACATGAGAATGACGTCCGGATTACATTCATACTACACACACTCGTACTATATTGAACATACTTGTTAGCGGTCGTGAAGTATGCGAAGAGATTATGCGATTTCGGACGCAGCCTTTGTGCTCTTTTAACTTGATTCAAATATAAATGTGTGTCTGTTTGACTAACGTGTTCACTTGGGTGTGTTTGCGTAGACTCGATTGGAGCCTGTGATTGAGGAGGCTGTGGAACATGAGCTAAAGAAATCCAGCAAGCGGACACTTCCTGCAGACTGTGGAGATTCCATCGCCAAAAGCAAGAGAGGAAGTGTAAGCACCCACTCACCTCTGCTGTATTCAGTTCACTCATACCAGACTCCAAAACTTTGTCCATATTTGTTTGTAGATCAGTCTCCATCAGTGTGTGTCGGGTCAAGGGCTGCCCCCTAATAGTCAACCAAACGTTAATTGATGAGTTGGGTTGATTGCAGAAAAAATACTCCATTACCACGGCCGGTATGTGTGTGTATGTGAAGTATACATGCCTTTAGAATGGTTCGGAAGGAGTCAAGCCTATAAAATGGCTCCAGAAACACAGTACAGAATACTAGTTGTGGGAAGTGCTGTTTGTCGTATGTGGTGTTTGAGCTTACTGTATACGCAGATCAGATCTTTGGATTTAGCTGATCTTGTTATATATTGTAAATATTGTACAGTTTTTGTTTATTTTACTTTTTATTGCACATTTATTGTGGGACTTTCCCCGTGTGGCACCAATAAATCACCCTCAAACCTTACTCAGCGGTTTCCCTCGTCACTTCGGTGCAATCTTAACAAGGATATTGTCATGTCACTATCAGTATCCCAATGTGGATTGAGCCAGGGTCCCTACTGTACTTACCAGTGCCGAAATTTGTGTACACCATATGCTGGTTTACGACCTAGGGAGCTGATTGAGATGCACCCCTAGATAAATGTGCAGTGTTTGTGTGGAGTGTGCAAGATAAATTAGTACCACACTTACTGCATGATGTTTAACTTAATGTGCATTTCTGTCTATAGACACATCCACAATATTGCTGAGATGAGAGTAGGCGTCGCAACTTTATCTTTGCAGCCGACACTGACTCAGAAAACAGTAGTTTATTATTAGTTTTTTTTTCTGACACAGAATTGATATTTTAAAGGCTCAGTGTTAAATATAATATATAATATTACACATACATTGTTAATGTTATAAACATGCAACTAATGGCTTAAATGAATGACCACCAGTCGACTAAAAAAAGTATTTTGTCGGGGGCAGCCCTAGCCAGGTCGTCTGACATCAGAGCTCTACACTAACATTTTTATTTAGGATCACTTTTGACTTATTTGACACTCATATCTGTCTTTCTCCCATTGTAGTGCTCTCCATGGCCAGATAACGCGTACGTCAACCCCAATACAGCAGCTACACCGACCTTCACCTCCAGCACAAACACCTACAGCACTAGCAGCACAGTACCAGACAGGTGAAGCATCTCTGTGTTTCCTTTACAATGTGCCATCAACCACAGTTATGCATTGTCTAATGCTTTTACTTTTGTTTTTAGTGAGTCCTCTTCACCTAACCACCAAGGGGATCTTGGTAGCCTCATGTCTGTGGAGGTTAGCGTATGTTTGTATATCATATTTTTACTATTTTGCCTAAAAGATGCACTTTATGTTGCATCCGACCAGAGCTAAATCAGCTTTTATTAGGCTACTGATGTAACTGAAGGTTTAGGGCCAGATTTAATAAACATGGCAAATGAACGTGAGACCGCAATCCCATAAAAGCACTGATGGAAGTGGATTGTTCTGCAGCTGATCTATTTACAATGTGCAAATTAAAGAACACAAACACAGCAGCTCAGTTTTTTTTTAAAGTCAAATGAGGGTTTGTGCTGGTATAAGCTGTTAGTAAATCTGGCACTAAATCTGATGTGGATGTACATAATTGTTAAAAAAAAGTACATTTTAAATTGCACCTTAAATTGCAATTACACCTTTAAAATGAAAATAATTAAATCTGTGAATTTTCTGCAGTCTCTGAGTCCCACAGCCTCTATACAGGACACACAGAAGTGGCTCCTTAAGAACAGATTCAATTCATACAGTCGTATTTTCACCCATTTCTCAGGTATTTACACATGCACATGAACAGTTTTTGTTGCAAAAATTAAACTACACCAGGGCTGGGTAAAAATATCTGTCTCCTTTTGTGATCCTGATATCGATTTTTAGTTGTGCTGACGAGCTGTACGTAAAAACAAACACACAACATATTCTGATATTCTGATTCACGAACAAATGACTCTAATGAAATGGTTCTTTTAATGAATGGTTCAAAAAGATGAGTTTCCAGTCTGAAACACTTGCCTGTATAATTAACAGACAGAGAACCTCTTCCAAATGTAAACAAAATGGACATTACAAGAGAAATATAAAATCAAACTAAATCAGAATTGGAATTTAGTGGCATTGGGAGTTTCTGAATCAGATTCTATTCACTATAGTGAAATGTCTATACTCAGCCCTAACAGAGACTCAACATTAAACTAAAAGTAGTTAATAATGAGATTGATTTTGATATGAGTGTTTTCCCGTCTTAGGTTCTGATCTACTGAAATTAACTCGTGAGGATTTAGTCCAAATTTGTGGAGCAGCCGATGGAATCAGACTCTACAATGCACTTAAATCAAGGTAGGATAAAAAAAGAGTGATGCTAAATATAATTGATGTGTTTTCTTACAATTACGAAAGAGCGAACTGAAGAATTCTGTGTGTTTGTGTTCCTGTACAGAGCAGTGCGTCCCAGACTCACGGTCTATGTGTCTCTGGAGGCGTCTCAGAGCGAGAGCCCTCTGCTGGGGAAACGGAGCCACTGCAAAAACGGCGAACATAGCAGTCCCACATCCATACCTGGTATGGAAACTTACACATCCATTCCTAACACACCAGAATCACCGAGCATCTATTGTTTTGCAGTGCAGCATCATTCATCAACACAGAATTGCTTGATCAATCATAATGAACTTTCAACAAAGCACTGTCATTGATGAACCAAAATGTACTCGTTTCCTTTTCCTGATGCACTATGTGAAAACCATTAGCTGACACTTTTTATTTATTTATTTATTTTTATTATTATTTACATTGGTGATATTAAATTGCATCAGTTGGGAATGTTAAACTAATTAACATTAATGAATCTTTTTCTAATGATTACTGAATTCATAGGAATGTGAGCATAAGTGTTAAACATTCAACAAACAAATATTACAGTATTCAAACTATTTGACAATTGTTGGACAGACATGAGAGACAAACGAGTTTGGGGTCGGTAAGTTTTTTTTTTTTTTAAGAAAGTAATACTTTTATTCAGCAAGCATGCATTAAATTACAAAAAAATTCGATATCAAATAAATGCTGTTCTTTTGAACTTTCTATTCATTAAAGAGTCGTGAAAAAAGTTTCCAGAAAAATATTGAACTGTTTTCAACATTGATAATAATCAGAAATGTTTCTTGAGCAGCAAATCATCATATTAGAATGATTTCAGAAGGATCATGTGACACTGAAGACTGGAGTAATGATGCTGAAAATTCAGATTTGATCACAGGAATAAATTACACTTTACTGTATATTGACATAGAAAACAGTTATTTTGAATTCTAAAACATTTCACAATATTACAGTTTTACTGTATTCTTGATTTAATAAATATATGATAAGCATAAGTCAGTGAACTGGTGAGCATAAAAGAATTTCATAAACATTTAAAAATCTTACCAACCCCAAACTATTAAATGGTAGGGTATGCGCAAAAAGATGCAGCAAAAGCTACAATGAGAAAAAAAAAAATCTTCCTCATGCTGCCCTCTAAAACAAAACACAATAACAACTGACATTTGACACATCAAGCAACATTAAACATGATATATTGTATAAAGCATGATTTGACAGCAGCTAGACCACAACTCACACATCCGACACCGTCTCTCATGACAGGCTTCCGTAGCACTGACCTCTGTGGTCAGACCAAAACTCATTTACCAAGAAAATAATCAGGTTACCTAATTACTGTAAGTCTAAAAGTATGAATTCTACAGACTGTTTGTTTTGTTGATTGGAAAAATACTTTTACTACTGTTTTATCGAACACATCGCATCACAGCCTAATGTAAAATTGGGCAACACTTTATTTTACAGTGTCCTTGTTACACTGTATATCTACTGTATTTCCGAACCCTTCCTGTGTTGTTTTAGTTCTGCAGATGTATTATTTAGGTTTTCTCCTGTGAAATGTTCAATCCTCTGTCATCATTGGTATTGTTTTAAAGCGTGTCTGTGTTTGTGTTTAGTTTACCATGCTCTTTACCTTGAGGAGATGACCGCTTGTGAGCTTACTAGGAAAATCTCTAGTGTCTTGGCGCTGCCGCTGGTCCACATCAACCAAGTCTACAAACAGGGGCCGACAGGGATACACATACTACTCAGTGACCAGGTAAACACTGACCTGCTTCAGAGATTCTGACAGCAGCCTGAAACAATCTCTTCTCTTTTCCTGTTATCAGGTGGCGCTCATAAGTTGGCCAGCCATGTCTCCTCATTTGAATAATGTTTTGCATCATGCCCCAGATAAAACACACTTCATTGTGGACTTTTTTTTGTTCTGTTATCATTTGCCATGAGTAAGTGGGTCATATCAGTGAGAAACATCATGTGACTGATTTGTCTTGTGAATGGTAACATCATGTATTGTTGGAACAGCATGAACCAATAGAAAGTGACATAATACATATATATATATGTATTATGCTTTCCTGTAGCTCAGTGGTTAGAGCATGGCACTAGCAATGCCAAGGTCATGGGTTCGATCCCAGGGATTGCACATACTCAGATACAAATGTATAGTATAATGCAATGTAAGTCGCTTTGGATAAAAGTGTCTGCCAAATGCATAAATGAAATGTAAATGTAATATATATATGCATACATACATACATGCATGCATGCATGTTTTTGGAAGAAGTCTCTTCTGTTCATCAAGGCTGCATTTATTTGATCAAAAATACAGTAAAAAGTCCGATATTGTGAAATATTATTACAATTTAAAATAAATGTTTTCTATTTTAAAATGTAATTTATTCCTGTCACCAAAGCTGTATTTTCAGCATCATTACTCCAGTCTTCAGTGTCACATGATCCTTCAGAAATCATTCTAATATGCTGATTTTCTGCTTAAGAAACATTTCTGATTATCAATGTTGAAAACAGTTGTGCTGCTTCATATTTTTGTGAAAAACATTTTTTTTCAAGATTCTTTGATGAATATTAAGTTCAAAAGTCACTTTAATGTCACTTTTGATCAATTTAATGTGTCATTGCTGAATCAAAGTACTATTTTCTGATCCCAAACATTTGAACAGTAGTGTACATCATGCTAATAACAAAAAAATACATTCTTACAAAGCCAATGTCAGCTGTCAACATTGACAGCTACTGTATTATATTTTAATATAAAAGTAATTAATAATTGCTATAGCAATAATGATATTGACTACATTGTTTGAACAAATCAATATAATTGAATCACTTACAGAAGTTCCCTTTGAAAAAACAAATCAGATGACTGTGACCTTAGTAACTTAAATATATCCTAATTATATATAAGAGAATCTTTTTTTGCTTACAGATGGTTTATAACTTTCCCGACGAGAGCAGTTTCATCATCAGCACAATACAAGGTGAAACATTTTCAAATAACACCAAAAAGTTTCATTAAAAATGCTTTTCTCGTTCTCCACATCATCTCTCTGACTTTTGCTCTTCCTCAGATGACACCACTGATGGATTTCACCTTGTTCTGAAGTAGAGCTGCTGCAAAAACACTTGAAGCAGAGAGTGCGATGACATCACAAGGCTCCATACTGCCGCTCTTGAGCATCCTCCTCTCTCTTCCTTTCCTTATCTCTCTCTCCTTCTGCGGAGAGAGAGAGAGAGAGAGAGAGAGAGCGATAGCCGGGGTTGGGCAGGGCCTCCTAACTGTTAGAATCTGACTTCAGTGTGTAAATTGTTTCATATTGAAAACACTTAAACTGATGCCAGTGTGTGCAAGCGGTGGGCTTTTACATATGCGTGCGAGTGAGTTTTTAAAGGTTGAATCGGGAGGGGATGGAGGTGAGCGGAAACCGCAAGGAAGTGGAGGAGAATTGTGACCACTTTTACTTAAGCGTGGAAGAATCCGAGCATCCGGCGCCACGATACGGCTGCGCTCAGACTCTGTCCTCACTTTGTTAGTTATGAACATACAGTACTTACTTGAGTTTGTTCGCCTTTTATCTGTGAGTTGTCAACCGTTTCACTGCCTGCCCCTTCGGACTGGCCTGCGGACGCCATCGCAACCCCTCGGTAGATAGTAACGACCTCTCTTTCAGTTGTGGGGAAACGCGTCCTGACTTAGGCATGCGCAGGACGTCTTTATGTCTGTCTGGATGAAATAATTCCTTGAGTTTGAGTTCGGTTGTGAGAAGTTTTGGTTGTATCCTACTCTCGTCAGTGCTGATATCGTTCTCCAATTCCTCTCTCAAAACCAATCGTTTCTGGTGCCATCATTTCTGTTGACTATATTTTACTTTGTGCTAATCCAGTTGAATTAAGTGTCAGAAAAATAGAATTAAATAATGGGATTTTTTTTAGATTGTGATAGTTGTGCTTCATATTTTCTGTGCCTGGAAACTATTACTGCCCTTTATAGTAGCTCCTGGCACGGATTATAACACGATTATTGATAAACGAGCACAATCACGAGCCTCCATTAATTACTTTTCCCTTAATGCCTTTGCATTCTTTTATCTTGTAACTTTTTGGCCTAGGATATGATGTTGACTGGTGCTTTTTTCAATGCACATGTGGTTTACCGTCAGCTGCTCCAGTTAGAGCTAGCCGTCATGGCTGTGGTCAGCCGGCCTTTTTTTTTTTCTTTCTTCTCTTTCTTGAATAGAGACTGACTCAGTAGTCATGTATCGGGCAGCTGTGCTTTGGCATGTACTGTGCTTATTATTGCCACTTTATATAGAGGAGCATGGTTGTAAGAATGTTGACTCCTTTTAACTCTCCACAAAAAACATACTAAACAAAAAAAATTAAAAAGGAATGACCAAGTCTGCACTGAAACCGAAACCACAATAAATTGTCACGCCGTTTGATACCTTGCTGTCGTTGGATGCTCACTTAGACTTCTGGTGTACGTGATGTTTCCAGGTTGAACAAATGATCAAAGTCTAAATACACAGAGAGGTGTGTTGTTCTCTTCCTCAGATCGTCGGACTGTCCTCTGCGTTTCCGTGATGATGATCATGGTGCCCTCATGTCACTGTCTGTCTAAAGAAGCCTCTCTTCCATAGGGGGTGCTGAGATGTACACAATTAATGCCTGTACCAAAATAAAAATAATTTTCATACATTGTCTCTGGAGTATTAACTGTAATCGGAAAGGGTAATAATTTTGATATTTATTAGCTGTTTTATGTGCAAGGAGAAATGGGTGGTAAAAATAATGCTGCTAATTACATTTTTACAGATTTATAACCGGTTCAGAAATGTCAAAAAAATATAAACATGAATGAGACTTTTTAAGAAAGTTAATAATGCAAAATCCAATTTTATGATAGTATGCATTGTCACCATTAAATCAAATTTGACAATTCTTTTTTTTTTTTTTATGAAATATTGCAGTATTTATTATATCTATTTGTGCACATCTTTATTTTTAATTCATGTGCCCTTGTAATCTTTAATCAAAATAACTTCCCATCCCTATTGCAGCGTCTTCTCTGATGATGCGTTTACTGGCGCGAGGGCGGAGCAACCTATCACTCACATGAGATCGACCAATAGCAAACCACAACCATCCAATCAATTCCCCATGGATAAAATCAAGCCCCGCCCTACATTTTATTTCCTTGTTCCAGAAGCTGTTTCATTGGGATATATATACGTCACAATAGGAAAGAAAAGACATTTTAACTTCATTGCACGTGACTTTAAAGGGGTCATGAATGGAGTAATCAATTTTCTTGATTTTTTGAAATGTAAGAGATCATTGTAAAAACATCCTGTAAGTTTCAGAACTGAAAACTTCATTAGTCCAAAAACAGCTTTTATTAAATCCGAAAATGACTCGTTTGGAATTTTGTCTCATTTATGATATAATTGTGCGACTAAAGACCGCCTCTGTAGAATCAAATCAGCATCTAAGTAGAACATATTCGATTTGTCACAATAAAAAGATGCTTATCACTTTATCAAAGCTTCTGAATTACAGGTAACTGTATGTAATAGGCCATAAATATGACTAAACGGGTAAGTCATGGGGTAAGATGTGTCAGTGTAAACTTACCTACTCTCTCCCCTAATAGCTAAAGCCTTGAACCAGAATTCCTATATGGATCAAACTGGGATTTTCTCTTAATTTCTGAGACCATTGTCCAATTGCTAGTGAATTTTTTAATAAAAACTATAAAAAGTGATTCATAGGTCTTCAAAGCTCAAGTCTTGTCATGCACCTGTTTAGACCAAAGGCTTTGGTAGACCCAGCAAAAACATGATTTAAAAGCAAAAATTTGAATTTGCCGCATCTATAGAATTGATCCAATACTAAAATATTAGAGATGCACCGAAATATCGGCCGATAGTGGGATAATTTGCTTTCATTGGCCGATACCGATTATTAGCCGATATATCGGTGCATCTCTAATATTTTAGTATTGGATCAATTCTATAGATGCGGCAAAAATAAAATATATAGATAAAAGCAAATTTTTACACTATAGTTTAAATGATAATTTAAAAATGGCCAATAGTCAAGGCTGATATATGCTGTCAATCAAAAGAGGGCGGGAAAATGCACTGCATTTGTGCTTTGTGTAAAGAAAATACATAGAAACCAGTTTGATGTTCAATATTAATAGTTATATTAATAAAATTCAGAAAGTTAAGAAATATTAAATTAATCTTCAAAATTTAATGTGTTAAAATTAATTTGAGTAATGTGTTTGTTTATAACTGATACCAGTTACTCTGAAACAAGTCGATGAAATGGAGAGAATAGTTTTTATTTGCATTTCTTTCTAAATATGATTAATTAGAATAAAAGTAGCCTATCATTCATTTAAAAGAAGGTATAAAAGCGGTATCGGCAGATATCACTCTGAATAATCTCTCTATAAAATAGTTCCATCAGTGAAAGAACATGGAAATAAAACGCTATTTACATATTTAGCGCGTTACATGTATCGTTACAAAATTTATGTAACGATTACACCTGCGAGTGCAACGGCTCTCGAATGCGCATGCGTCACTTTTTGACAGTACATCTGACGCGATGACGCACTCAAGACAACCAGGAAGTGCTCAGCCTTTGTTTTTGTCCGTCTGCAGTGTTCTCATTTTCCACTAGAACTGTGTCTTTCCCTCGGGCCCAAATGGCGACGTTTATTTCTGTCCCGTTGAAGAAGTCCTCAGAGGTGGACTTGGCGAAACCGTTGCTGAAATTTGTAACGGCCACGTATCCTCCCGGTGAGGAGCAAGCGGAGTATGTCCGTGCCGTGGAAGAGCTCAATAAGCTCCGTAAAAGTGCTCTGGGGAGGCCGCTGGACAAACACGAGAGCTCGCTGGAAATCCTGCTGCGGTAAGAGCCCGACAAGACAACTTGATTGCGAAGTTTCACTGGGTGTTCATTTCTGCTGCCTGTGTCGTAGATTGTTAATTAATCTATATGATTTCTGATTGTTTTCCTTTAGCGGATAGCTGAAGCTAGCTAATGTCGTTTAATAGCTAAAATAGTTTAGTCAAGAGTGATGACTGCCGTTGGTGACTTAAAAATCAGTACATTATCTGTTTTTATTTGCTTCATTGAAATATAAAACGAAAACTGGTGTTGTTGTTCGTGCTGGTTGTCTTGTTTGTTGCTTTAATCGGATGTTGTTTGAAGTCTACTGTTAGTATGTTTCATAATTTTAGTGTTTTAGTGTACATATGTGTTTAAGGCGGTATGTGGTTTACGCAGTTTGGGCAGAGATTCAGTTCTTTTGGGGAAGTTGACATCTTGTGGTGTGACATGCTAACGTTACTC